>RQIL01004232.1:0-12952 GCA_003951145.1 Jimgerdemannia lactiflua
GGGGGGGGAGTGAGGGTTAAATGTTGCATTGGGATGATGACAGGTAGGACATTGCAATGAAATGAAATGACTATAGACAAAAACACATTTATAAATTGGCTTGAATTCCACAGCACCAACCGCCTCACCCTAACCACACCTACTCACAAGCCTTCGACTCATCCTCTCCTCTCTCTCGATAGTCATAATCTCCTTAATGAGCATGACGGCGATGAGAGTCTTTCCGCTCCCCGTATCGAGCACGGCGATGATGTTCCCATCCTTGGCCTTCTCAAACAGCTCGAGCTGGTACTGGCGCGGGGCGAGGGCATTGACGATCTCTTTCATATCGGGGACGACGACCTCCTTGAGGGTATGGGTGTCCGGGTCGGGCGTCGCGGGTTCTGGTGAGGAACTGTTCGTGTCGCTGTCCGAGGAGGGAGCACGCATGTAATCTTCACCGGGGGCGATGGCGGCCGGGTTGTATTTGTGGGCGGCGGGAGGGAGGGACGGTGGGAGTGGGACGGGGAAGTTCTCCCAACGCAGGTTGGAGGCTGGGATTGTATAGTTGTCCTCATTCTGGCGCGACGGGGGTTTCGACGAATTGGAGGCGGTAAGGTTGGTTGGAGGGGCAATGTGACGCTTGAAGCCGGTTTTTGGCTTTCCAAAGGCAAAGGCTTTTGCCTCTGCGAAGGAAATGTCCATGATTTTGAGGTTGTCAAGATCATGCAAGGGGTTGACAACCACAGCAGCGGCGGTGAACGATAATTATCTTCGACAATTCCGTGGCTTGCCTTCCACGTGACCCACTGACCTTGACTTGCTGCTTGGATAGCTGCCGCCGCCATTCCATTGGCTTATAGCTACCGACACCGTTCCATTGGCTAGCTAGACTATATATATAGCTGCCGCCACCGTTCCATTGACTAGCTGCCGCCAAGCTGTCGTTTGTTCGTTGACCGTACCCACCTGATGGATGACCGAGTCCCAGAGCACCTGGCTCTTTTTTTTTTTTTTAAATTACAGTTGCCCAAATTGGACGTCATGTCATAAATTCAGAGGCTTGCATCGCGACGCGCCATGTGCATCGCCGACGCGCCATGGACCTCTTCCAACACTGGCTCGACTCTCATAACGTGAGGCGCGCCCTCATCGTCAAGCCCTATGCACAGGACGATGGCTACTGCCTTGTGGCCTCCAAGGCCCTGACCCCAGGCGAGACCACCATCGAGATACCAGAACTCCTGCTTATGAGCTCCATCTCCGCCAAGCACTCTCCTTCCTTTGCCAAGGTCTACCGCGTCCTTTGCCCCGAGTCCGATCCCGACCTCGAAGCCAACACCACCAGCATCATAGACCTCGATGGTCTATACGACAGCATCTCGCAAGAGATCCTAATCCTTTCTCTCTTCCTCCTACACGAACGCTCCAAACTTGAATCCTCCCTCTGGCATCCCTACATCACCCTCCTTCCCCGCACCTTCACCACCCCCCTCTTCTTCACACCCCAAGAACTAACTCTACTCGAACCTACCCCCCTCCACTCCCTTGCCCTGACCATGCTCGAAACCCTGCAAGCCCTCCACACTCGCATCGTCCTTCCGCTCCTCCAAAATTTTCCAACTCTCCTCAATCCCTCCTCCGCGACCCCGGCCGCCCTCCTCTGGGCCTACACTGCCATAGAGAGTCGTGCCTTCAAGTTGAACCTCACCGGCGCAGATCCTTTAGTCCTAAACACGACGCTGGTCCCACTCGCCGACCTCGCCAACCACGTTCCTTCTGCGCGCAACGCTACCTTGCGCATCGAAAGGTTTGACCCTCACACGCGCATGCTCCGCATTGTCTGTGCTGAGACCGCCCCTGCCGTGGGAAGGGAACTCCACCTGTGCTACAACGATCTCGCGAACTGGCAGCTGCTCCTTTACTATGGTTTTACCATCCCGCAGAATCCGTTCGACCGTGTCAACCTCTCGTTTGGTCCCCCCGACGACGACGACGGGGAGGTGAAAAAATTGATGCTGCTCGCTTTAGGCGAAGAGTTGGGTTTCGGTCTCGAGCATTCGGTACAAGCTTCGTGGGTGGAGGGGGCGGACCAGGTCGTGGGCGCCGGGCTGGTGGGGACATTGAGGTTGCTCCTGATGGACGAGAAAGACCTTTCGCGGTACAGCGTGGAAAACCTTGAGACCCTATCACGCGAGTCAGCAAGCGAGCGGAACGAGCAGGTGGTATTGGAGACGTTGAGGGGGTTGTTTGAAGGGATGAGGGAGCAGTACCCGACTACGCTACGGGAGGATCAGGAGAGGGTCGAGGCCGGGGTTGGGGAGGGTTTGTCGAGGGGGAAATATTATGCATTGTTGTATTTAGTGGGGCAGAAGGAGATTATTGATAATGCGTTGGAATGGGTGGAGAGGAGAGAGGAGTGTCAAGTGAGTGGCAATACATTGGATGGTGGGAGTCAGAGCCCGAGCGTCCCTGATAATGTTTGATTTTGTAACTCCATTTTACTATTTGTACAATCGCAATAATAATAGGATGAGTTACAACGACAAATTGCCAAAAATGGTATTGCATCGTCAACGGATGATATGTCTTTAAAGTGATGGTCTGGATTTCTAAAGCTCAAGGTTGTTAGGGCATCATGCTACACTGGTTTATATTTTTTCTGCCAACTCTTGAAGTCATTCTATGTCTATGATACAGAAACCTTCAATAATCGACATACACAACACGGCCCACATACACCTTCATATATTCCCAATTACAAAGTTCATTGATCCAACCCATTCTAGCAAGCGAGACAAATCCAATCCCCGCCCCTCTACTTCTTCCCTTTGGCCTTGGCCTTTTTCGGGGAGGTGGATACGGTGACGGCCTTCTGCATAGAGGCGGAGACGGCCTCGTCGCTCTGGATGACGGAGACGTCGCTCAGGTCGTGGCGGTCGCCGAACCGCTTTGTGAATCGGACGAGCTGCTCGTTTTCGTCGGACAGTAGGGATGCCTGGATGGCGGGGTTCCAGAGCGGGTGATTGCGGGTGTCCTTGGTGAGGCGGAGCTGCGCGCGCGGAGAGCTCGTGCTCATCGTGTACGTCGCCCCGTCCGAGAGCACCACCGTCTGCGGGAACAGCTCCGGCGTCATGGGCTTCTGCTCCGTTTTGGTGGCATAGTCGCGTCGACGCGTCACATGGATGGCGATTGCAAGGCTCGATGATGGTAGGATGCTGGTTGTGGAGCGGAGAGGCGCCGTGACGAGCTGCCGGAGGAGGAGGGGATTCATGTTTTCCCGACCGATGTTGCGACTGTGCTTACGTGACGTCTTGTTTGTATTCACGTGAGTTGCTTTCTGTGAACCACTCGCATCTGCAGATTTAATCAGGTCATAAGGGCAACCCTTTCAATTGTGTTTTCGTGAATCTCGCGACATTCGTAGTCGAAACTATCTACATGACCATCAAAAAATTACCGGTCTATTTAATTCATGGATTTATATAAGCCGTATTCGACAAAAGTGGAATCCGTAATGCTATGTGTGAATGGATTGGCGTTTATATGATATATACTAAACAAATAATTAAATAAATAAAAAATGCAGGAATCAGAGCATTTGCAATGGTGTCGAATATCATCAGCGGCGACCGAACGAAAATTTTCTCCAATCTCTATGAACGCCTTCGACGACGCCTTGACCCCACTTCCTGTCCGATAAGTTGACCCAAGCGGTCGCGCGCCTGCATTCCGACTCCTTTCATGTGGATGCTAACACCTTCGAGTTCCCAATGTATGGCGGATCTCCTTCCCTCGGGCTTCTTCACGTTGGGTAGTCCTTCCAACAGATACGTAGCATCGGTGTCCCCGAATATATAGTTGAAGAGGCAAGTGACATTGATTGACACGTATCTCTTGTGCATATCGGTGTACTCGTTGTTCCAGAAGTATTTGACGTATAACGCCGTAGGGGCCCATTCATCCGGTTGGCCGGCTGCGCTTCCAGTGGCTGTCGGGATTAGTGACGCGGATCCATTTGAGCTTGCCGGTGCGCTGGTTCCGCTTGCGTGTCCGCTGCTGTTGCTATTGTTGCTGCTGCTGCTGTTGGTCCCGCTGCTGTTGTTGATGCCACTGCTCCCGCTGTTACTCATGTTCTTGTCTTGTTCGTGGAATTTCTTCCAAGTCCTTGGATGACATTATCGTACCTTCCCGCAGCATTCCTCTTCTGGTACTCGCTTTGTTTGTCGATTAGTTCTCTGGTTGTCAGATGCGCGTACTCGTCCAGTAGGGCCTGAAATGTTTCCGCTTGGGTGGGCGCGGTCTCGGTTACTAGAGGTTCGGTGGCCGGTTGTCCTGTTTCTTCCTGAGCCTTGTGTTCGCGGCTGGTCCTCCTTCGAACATTTGGATTCCTCGTTGGACCACACTTGATACGGATGAGTTGCGGTGTCCCTCAGCTCTGCCCGGTGAGTCAAAGGCAGTCCTGGAGCTAGAAGAGACAGCGCCACCTCCGTCCCTCACGATGCCCTTGATCACGTACAAGGGCTGGAGGACGAGTGACGAATGCTGCAGCGTATTCCCCTGGGTAAGTGGAGCCGTCCCACTTGTATTTGGTTGCCTAGGAGGAGAGGCAGCAAGACGTCGGGGCCGGCGTAGGAGGGTGATCTGGATGGGTGGTGCGCAAGAAGACAGTTATTTTACAGGTTGATACAATATTAAGGGGTAAAGAAAACTTACTGTAAAACTCAACATTATTATGAACCAAAAGAAGCGTTATCAGCAATACTGCTAAAAAAAAACATAAAATATACCGCGCCAATCCAGCAAGGAAAGATACATGGATGGTGAAATGGTGTGTCTTTTGGCCATTGTCTCTGAATAAATTAGTAAGAGATGGGTCAGCAAAAATGCTAAAATCAGGCATCGACCAAGCTCGGTCGACCAACGTGCTCGTCACCCAATATACTAGCAGCACAGGAGTGTAGCAATGGGTCGTAGCACGGTGCTAGTCCACCAATACGTGCACGTTGTGGAGAAGTCCGGATCAACTCCACGAGACGTAGCACGGTGTTTATCGACCGGTCGGTGCACGCCGCGGTAAACCCGGACGCTCTTCTTCCCCATACCATCAACACAGGAGCGTAGCATGGGGCGTAGCATGTTCCCGGTCGAATCACAGCCTGGTGGATACGGCGCTGATCGATGGTACATACGCTTGATGCGGTCACGTTTTTCTCCCTGCACATCGCAAGCTAGGCGGACATGGCTTCTAGGGTTGTTTGCTCCATTACATCGGCATGGAGCCGATCGAAAACTGACCTTGATTTGATAATATGATTTGTTGTAGTTTTGTCAGAGTGAAACGAGAGTTTGAGGAAGGTTGGTCAGAGTGAAAGGGCGAAATGGATAGAACGTGCAAAAGCTACTTTCAGTGGGAATCAACAGACAATGACAAGTGACGTCACTGACAGGGGGTTTTCAACGCTAGGACAGGGGAAATTTGCGTCACTCAGCCTACCACCAACGTCTAAGGGCTGATGGACTCCTCCTATCAGGATTATGCAAATAACAAACTCTCTTGCCGGCGACAGCCAAAACCCCCGCCCGTCAAGCACATATCTATTCTGATACCCCTGAATCACTTTTTACACGTACTGCGCGTTCCAGAAGTTCAAATGAGATTTAATCTGAACATGATGGACATCCGCTCGATAATTCTTACTCTTGGTTGTCAAATCATTGCAAGGAGATTCCTGGGAATATGGAAAATTGTACAGCATATCAGAAAAAAAATTTCTCCCGGTTTGTGGTGGTATATCGTGTTTTCCCTTCGCACCTGATGGCAGGTTTTTTATGTATTATGCTGTGCCACCTGAAAGGCGTTCTAGGCCCAGGATACTATGCAATACAATCGCAAAAGCCATAAACAAAACCGATGTCATCACATATATCTATTGTAAAATAGGTTTGTTTATGGCTATTCCGATTGTGTTGCATAGTATATTGGGTCTATTGGCAGGTGATATCGGAGCCGGCTTATTCGGTTAGTCTGTTTTACCTACAGTATTAGTCTAAGACAACGTCATTTTGAAAATTGGTAGACACGACCAACACGACCAAGTAGTTCGGGATGACCTAGTCATAATGAGGAACTTATCCTCACGGCTACGTTTTAATAAAGCGATTGTCGCACCTCTCGAGGCGCCTTCAACGGCTGCCAGAGAGAAGATCATCTCGTCGATGTTGTGACTTGATGTTTTTAAAGCTCAGGTTTTCTTGGATGTGACTATTGTTTCAGGTTTCAGGCGGTAGGCGGTGCATCACCGCGGTTGTTCGTATAATGGCTTCCTCCTTCTTGAGGTGTTCGATCCAGGCGGATGGCGCTAGAGCTTCGTACTGCCTTTGGATAGTTTTGCTAGCCGTTCGGAAGAAGGCTTTAGTGACGGGATTCGGGTTCCTGTATTGTGCCTTGATTGAGTTTACGACTGCTTCCAGAGCGTGGCTCACGGTTGTTACCCGTGAGCTCGGGATATCCTAGCAGGACGTGAATATCTAGGTGCTCGACGACGTAAAATTCGCCTCGGATCGTGATGGGAGGTGGCCATAATGCGTATCCCAAGGCTAGCAGCCTGATGGTTCCGACTGTTTTTCCCACGCCGGTAACTTCGACATTTACTCGGGTGGCGGCAATCTCGTGCGAAACGGCCGTTCTTTCCGCAATTATAACAATTGCCTTTGGTTGTTCTTCTGAAAGGTTCGTCTCGTCCTCTCCCTGCGTTTGCGATGGCTGCTGCGGGGTCTACGTTCCATGAAGTCACGCGATCGTAGTAGAGGTCGCTGACCCAATCGTCGTCTTCAACAGAATGAACTACGTAGTTGTTATCTCGGTTGTCGAAACTTGCGATTCCCTGGAAAGCGCGAGGCTGGTTCTGCTGGAGCTGTTGGAACGTTGCGGATGCATCGGTGGTGGAGGTTTTGAGGCCGATGCTCGTGGCTCCGAATGCTTGGCTGAACCCGAGTTGTTGAGGGGTCTCCGAGTAGGCTTGTATAATCCGACGTGCTTGTCCGAGGGTACAGTTAAAGCAACCGTTATCGTTTCCTTGTTCTATGATGCAGTTGGCGGGGCCTTGTTCGGCCTTGATGAGGGTTGCCAATTGGGCCGGGAGAGCGTCAAGCAAGTGCTGTCGCCTGGACCTGTTCCTTGGTCCGTCGACTGTTATTATGTATCCTTCGAGGACGGCCGCGAATTCTTCTATTGATTTTTCTCCGGCCACGTACTTCATGATGCGGACCTTGTTATAAGCTTCCGTAGGGAATTGCGACGATTAGAATCGTTCTTCTAGTAGTTCGCGGAGACCTTTGCTGGCGAGAAGTTCCACATTCCATTTTTGGTCTTCTCCCAAGTAGGGCGACATATTTAGTCGTCCAACGGATCTCCAGGTTACAGGTCTAGTTGCTTCGGGCAAATTAGACCACCACATGGCCGCTGCTCCAGTAAACCTTGCAGCGATTGCATTGACGACCGCCCTGCTATTAACGACGAATTCTTCCGGTAGCGAGCCATAGGCTAGGACTTGTCCGGTTTGCGATATTCTGGGTCCTTTTGCACTTGCCGTTCTTTGAGCCATCCCATGGCGGCGATCGATGTTTCGATGGATGAGAAGTATGTCTGTAGGTCGGCTCCGTTTCCGCTGAATTGCAGTTCGGTGGAAGCTGGTCATTGCTTGGATGTCCTCTTCGCGTGCTGATTTGCCCGATGGCTTAGGCGATCTGAGCGTTCATTTGGTTCGATTGTTGCATAGACTGAGCAATGACTCCAACGAGGCTCTGGAAATCGAAGGCTCCCGTGTTCGATCCTCCGGAAGGGGACTGGGTATTGTGGTGGTTGGAAAATACCGATTTGTACGGAGGTAGAGGTCCATCAATTCCACCTGTTCCTGTTACCATGTTCATAGGGTACCTGGTGGCAAACTGGATTGCGACTTCCCTTGCTTCGTCTTCCGGGATCTTTGGGTTCTGGTTACTCTGAGAGGTCGTACTGTTGTAGTCGAGCCAATCCAAGAATCCTTTGACAGTGATGGCGGCATAGTTGTGCTGCTTGTTGGATGCTTGTTTGATACCTGTCAAGCATGTTATTCAAACGGTCTCTGGAGGCCGCTTGTTGGGCTAAAGCTAGAGTTGCCATCTCTTCAGGATTGGTGTTTGGTTTGGTTCGATCGAAGGATTAGAGGACGGTCGTATCACGTGATAGCATGTGGCTCAGCAAATCCTCATTTTGCGAAAATTAAACACGTTCAAAGTCACATACTCTCTCCAGCCATGCCTCACAAACGAGTAAAAGCAAGTGTCCGGGCCAGCCGAACCAACGAGTAAGCAAAGAGCGCACGTATCAGCATTGGAACCGAGCACACATAATGCCGTATACCCTAGTCTTACATAACTGCCCTCCATTGTCCCAGGCATGACCAGGTCCCGACGAGCGAGCTCCGCGACATGCCGCGGCGGTTCGCGGCGGTGATGAAGACACACGAACATCTGAATCAAAGGAAAAATGTAAAAAAGGTACAGGATGATGGAGGTGATGGGACGAAAGGGAAGAGACGGATGAATTCAGAGAAGAACGAGGTGAGTGCCAGCCGCCGTAGCGATGTTGGTTTCAGAAGCTTGACGGACGATCGAATGTTCCCTTATTGATAACAAACGCTCTCTCTCTCCTGAAATTAGCATGCGGCAGAACTAAGGATCCATCCCGGTGAGAGCTTCCGAAATTTCAGCCGGTAAGCGCTCCCCGTTCCTCCAACCACGATCCGCGCCCCACCATGGGTCTCATCCCCATGTACCGTCATATCCCCACCCTCTCCCCTTTCCCACCTGCCACAGCCGCGTAGATGAGGAAATGCAATCCAGGGTTTTGCACTCGGTGCGCGAGGGCCGGTCGACAAGCGTGAAGAAGAAGCAGTACCGCGAGAAGCAGAAGCAGAAGCAAAAGGCGAAGCGGCAGCGGCAGATAGAAGAGGCGGGGGCGCGCGATTGGGACGACCTCAGGGACGAGGTTAAGTTTGGGGAGGTGGCGGACGCACCGCCTACCATCACGGCCGTGCCCAAGGCGAGGGGAAAGATGAAGAAAGTTGGTATTTTCTTTACATTATTTTTTGGGTGTGCGGGTTACGGAGGAAATGTGTTGGATGGAGCGGCTGGATCGCGTTTCATTTACTTTGTTATCCCTTATCCCGATGCTCCATATCATATAACCCGTAACTCTTTTTCTTCTAGGACCTTGCCCAAAGCCTCCAACCTCCACCCACAAACTCGACCGCCGCCGCCGATGCCGGCTCAGACTCTGACTCTACGCTGCGCACAGCCAAACCCACCACAGTCCTTGATCGCGCGCTTCAGGACCAGCGCGACAAGAACCGGCGACGACTCAAGGGCATGAGTGAGGCGACACGGCGGGTGTTGGACCAGGAGCGCGAGCGGGTTATTGCGGGATACCGCGCCGTCAAGGCAAAGAAGATGATTGCCGCGGGGTTGACGCCGATGGTGTAGTAGAGTGGCGGGCTACGATGGTGTTTAGAGTTCGGTGTGGAATGTCTATACAGATGGAGGATTGGCCGTTTGCGAAGAATTACAATCTAATTACATGTTCCTCATCAATCAAATCTGAAAATTTCCGCAGTGTGATGAATTTTTCCTTGCTCCAGATCACTATCGACAAGGCGATGGGGATCTGATTTTTAAACCGGTTCGAGTCTCTTGTGATCAGATGGATACAACGATGTTGTCTGGAGCAAGTGTCGATCGGGATTGCGGAAGGAGAGTTATTGCTGTTAATAACGGCTTTTGTGTAAAGCACAAAAGAGGGTGGATTAGGTTCTGGTGGTCAGCCCAGATGTTGTTGCTCAGAGATGTTGTAGAGATACTGGAGATAGATAATTTACGATGAATGACAAAGCTCGATTGTAAGATTTTAAGCACGAACGATGGGGCTTCCTCTCCCCCCTCCCCTAAATCTCTTACAGAAATAAAAAAAATCAAAGAAAAGTCGCAATATTATTATCACCGAACGCAATCACAAACTACACACAAGCATATACGATTGATATTGAATAGTATTTACAACAGATTTCGGTACAAGGCAACCTACGAAGAGTACGGCATGCGTAAATCGCAGCCAACATTGGCGCATCTAATTACATATAGTAAGCAATCCTAAGAAGGCAGGACTCGAACCATCACAAGACGATCCATCCTACATGCGCGAGTTCCGCTCGTTTAGCTTATCCTGCAATTATTTTCGTAAAATTAGAAATGAGCAAGTGAGTTCCACAATAACTATCCTAGCCCAATCACCAAAACACAGCCTACATCCCCCAATCCGAACACGCAAAGGCATACCCCAATCAACCAACGCCGCATAAAAGTAATTCAATCGAAAAACGCACCTCAAAGAACTTAGTCACGTCCTCCTTGGTGACGGTCCTGCCGGAATCCTTGAAGGTTTGCAGGAAGGACTTGACCTGCTCGGCCATCTTGTTGTAGGCCGTGAGGCCCTCGAGGGCCTGCACGCGGTCCATGCGCTGCAGCTGCTTTAAGCCGCCGTCATGGAGGGACATGCCTAGGTTGAGATGTGGGTGTTGAGCATTCGCGATTGTCAAGGAAAGAAAAAGTGAAGACAAGGATAACTAGAGGGTGGGGTGTACCTGCGTCTTCGTCCTCCTCGGGCTCGTAAGTCTTCTCCTCTTGAAGCAGAAACTCGACGTGGTTGTCAGCGAAGGATTTTGCGCACTGTGATAGAGTGTGAACCATCAGAAAAGCGAAAGCAATCGGATCGCTTAGAACCAATCCCAATCGAAAAAATTTAAATTTACCTTGGAACATCTGCAAAGCCCGGTCCGCCAACCTTCCTTCAAGAACAAATCCACACCTCCGCCGCTCGCATACTCTGCCACAAGGAAACCAAAACGCCACCATGAGCTACACAGAGAGAGAAAAAAAAAAAGATGCCCACTTCCGTAACCCCCATTTTACATACCAGCTCTACACTCCGCCGCCTCGACTACCACATCGACATCCGCCGCCTCGACCACCACATCGACATCCGCCGCCTTGACCACCACATCGACACCCACCGCCTCGACCACCACATCGACATCCGCCGCCTCGTCCACCACATCGACATCCGCCGCCTCGACCACCACATCGACATCCGCCGCCTCGTCCACCACATCGACATCCGCCGCCCCCTCATCGAGCTTGCCCTTCTTAGCGTCCTCCTTTTCCAAGTCCTCGATCTCGGATGCATCGCGCTTCTTTCCCTTTTCCTTTGAGTCTTGGTGTATGATTCGTGTGACCTTCTCGCTTGATTTTGACAGGCCAAGGATGAAGTGCGGGCCGCGCGGGATAATGATAAAGGGATGCTTAGCAGTACAGGTGCGACAGATAAATTCGTCGAAGTCGTCTTGGGGTGGGATCTATAATGAGCGGGGTGAAAGTGTGAGCATAATAGCACAATATTGGTGTAGGAGAATGGAGGTGAGGGGAGGACATACCTGGCCGATGCAGTTATCGTGGAGCCAGTCTTGGCATATGACGCACTGTGGAACACATGTGTAGATGTGAAGAGATTGAAGTATAAGAGGACCTGTCTTAAGGAGACGATTTTTTTGGTGATGAGAGCACGTACCTGGAACATGGTGGTCTCCTCCGTGTCGGGATCGTAGTTCTGGTCACACCTATGGAAATAATAATCACAAGGTAAACCCTCACGTGCACAGGGAGGGCGAACACGGCACAAACACAATTGTTAAGCTGGAATCGCCAAGTACCTACCAACAAAACCTCCCGTAAAAGTTATGGTCATAGTTATTCTCCCCATTCGCCTCCCCTTCCTTCAATCTTGATTCCAACTTACACGCTGCGCCATTAAACTTTCCCTGCACGCCACAATCACATCTAAAGTCGCGCTTCACAAAAAGCTCGAGCAAGTCGTGATCACCATGACAAGCGATGGAGCACGAGTAGCACATGCCCGACGGGTCCTTGTCCGGGGACGCGCAGGTACGACATGCGTAGACGGGCTGGCGGACGTAGCCAATGGAAAAGGAGCAGGTCTCGAATTTGCCGGGGAGGATCTCGTGGGCTTCGCGCTCCAGCTCAAGCTGCTGCTCGAGAATCTCAACGGCGGTAACGGTGTCTTCCTCGTTGCTCGCGGACATAGGGGAGTGGAGACGCGTAAGAGGGGGAGGGGTCAGTCTGTCGACGATAAATAAATTGCCGTCTTGGCCATGTGACGATGACATCACCCCTGGCTCAATTGGCCCTGCAAACACACAACAAACCCCCTCGTCGTCCATTCAACCTACAACAGCCCACAACAATGCCAAACGCCGCCGCCGCCTCTTCCGGAGCGAACAAGCTTGGCCGCCTCGTCTACAACACTTTTGTGAAGCGTAACTCCGTCTTCGTCGCCACCATTTTCGTTTCCGCGTTCGCTTTCGAGATCGCCTTCGACGAGGGCACCAGCAAGCTGTGGGATAACCTGAACAAGGGGGTGAGTTTGCCGGGCCTCGCGCGCGTTGAGAAACGATTTAAGCATGGGTTTGTTGCTGGAAGTGGTAGTGGGAGATTCTGAAGCTGACATTGTTGGATCTGCAACATAGGTTCCCTCTAACATCCTCCTTCTTCCCCCAATCCCCTCCCCAGAAACAATACAAGGATATCAAAGACCAGTTCCCGCAATAAATCCTCTACCCCTCTCTTTTATCTCATCACGATCCAAACAATCGTCTCCGTTAAAGGTGGTCCTCACTTAACTCATGTAGATCTCGAGACGATCCTTAAGATCGCGTAAACATAAATTATGAGAACGGCGACGGGCAAAACTTGATCCTGCTGTTGCTGGATGCATTTCTGCGATATCAGACCCAGATGGGGATGGTGTTTGGGAGACATGTTTTCCTCCTCTCTCTTTTTTTTTTTTTTTTTTTTTTTTTTT
>RQIL01004243.1:0-12952 GCA_003951145.1 Jimgerdemannia lactiflua
TTTTTGTAGACAAATTTGCTTGCAAAACATTATAGTCTAAGGGTTAAGAATCAATATCCTCATTGAATTCGGAAGGTAACATAAGAAAATAAAACCAAAAGAAAAGACAAATAAAATATATTGGCTCATTGGCAAGGACTAGCCATTCTTGTATAAGGCGAGGGCCAAAGTATCATCTTGATCAGATAAGAACTAGTTCGAACCTCATTAGTTGTAGGGTTTACAGAGTTCTTCTGTGAGTCTTGTTTCTGATGCTATATCTCTTAGAGTGCCATGATGCATAATGTATCTGATCAGTACAGTAGGTCATCTACTATCTAAGAGGAGAACCTCACAGATAGTCAATGAGTTTCTTTTTGCTTGAACTCTTGAATGAGGTCTTGAGAGTTCTTGAGATTGGCAGCAGGTTCCCAGGTAGCATCATATTCAGAGTAGCCCATCCACTTGACTAGGTATTCTGTGCAATAGTATCAGACTCATTTGTCTAAGATTTTCTCGACTTCATACTCAATGTGGTCTTCAACTATAACTGGTGCTGAGGGTGTTGGAATTCAGCCAGGGTAAGAGGGTGACTGGTTCCAGGCCTTGAGTTGTGACATATGAAATACTGGATGTATTCACATGGTTGATGGTAGACTGGGACAGTAAGAGTAGGTAGAGACTTACTCAGTGATCTCAAAGGGTCCAAGGTACTTGGGTTGGAATTTGGCTGACTGGCGGTTGACTTGAGATTGGGCCTTAATGTTGTTGGCTTTGAGTAGAACCATATCTCTAATAGTGTAGTTAACATCATGACATTTCTTATCTGTATACTTAGCTTGATGTTGTAGAGTCTTTAGCAGATTTGCAGTCACGATCTTGAGAAGGGAATCCATTTTGTCGATAAGGTTCTGGGCAGTGGGGACTTGTGTGTGACTGAATTGCTGGAATGAGACTAGGCTTACAGGGGTCTTGGGGTTTTGACCATGTAGTAACTGGAAAGGGGAAAGATCAGTAGATGATTGGACTGCATTGTTGTAAGCGAACTCGGCATAGGTCAGATAGTGAGCCCAATCATCTTGCTCATAAGACACATAGTTTCTGAGCATTTGTTCAAGTGTTCTGTTCATTCACTCAGTTTGTCCATCAGTTTGAGGGTAGAAGGCAGTGAATATGGTGATTTGAGTTCCAAGAGTCTTGAAGAGCGCTTACCAGAAGTGACTTGTAAATTTGGAGTCATGGTTACTGACGATTACTCAGAGGAGTCCATATTGGCAGAAGACAGACTTGAAGAAGATTCTAGTGATCTCAGGGGCAGTGGCATTGGTTGTAGTTGGCTCGGCGATTGTGATCTTTGTCAGGCAGTCCACAAACATGATGATGGCATCATAGCCTGATTTGATTCATGGGAGTTATATAATGAAGTCCATTGTGACTTGTTCAAACTTCTTGGTTGGAATTGGCAAGAGTTGCAGAAGACCAGCAGGTATTTGGTTGCTTGACTTGTTCCTTTGACAAAGATCACAGCTTTGAACATACTCCTTGATTTCCTTGAGCATGTTGGGCCAGTAGTAGTCTCGTTGGATGTTCTTGATGGTCTTCTCAGCTCCAAGGTGACCAGCTAGTGGGGAGTCATGTTGTTTGTAAAGAATCTTGTATTATAGTTTAGGGTTGGCAGGAATGTAGACCTTGTCTTGATAGTACACAAGGTTGTCCTTGAGGGTGTACTTTTTCTTGAATTCCTTGGTGTTATTTTGTAGAACCAGAGAGTCTTATTCATAAGCCATCTTAATCTGGTTGAGGAATTCGGGTGCCACAGTGACTTGTAAAATGACGGCAAGGTCAGGCCTTCTTGAGAGTGCGTCTGGTACAACCAGGGTTTTGCCAGACTTATAGATGATGTTCAGGGCAAAGGTCTGAAGTAGCTGACTCCACTTGGCTTATTAACGGAAAGAGTTGGTTGAGTGTTAATGTACTGAAGGGACCTGTGATCTGTGATCATGTCGAACTCAACTCCTTTTAGATAGTGTTACCAGGTCTTGAGGGCATGAATGATTCCCAGGAGTTCCTTTTCATGAGTGGCTAGCTTTTGTTCTGTGGGGGACAATTTTTTTGACTTGAATGCAATGGGTCTGTGGCCTTGTCCATCATCTTGAGAGATAACTGCACCAATTGTGAAGTTGGATGCATCAGTAGTGACAGTGAACTTCAAGTTCAGGTCCATGTTTCTGAGAACAGGTGCATGGGTCAGGCAGTTCTTGAGTTCTTGAAAGGCTTGTTGACAGAAGGTATCCCAGATGTAGGGAACATAGAGGTCAGAGTTGGGTTCCTTTTGCAGGAGGTTTGTCAAAGATTCTGCTATGCCAGAGAAGTTCTTGACAAATCGTTGATAGTATCCAGCCAGACCAAGAAAGGACCTGAGTTTGGTGAGGCTTGCTGGTACAGACCACTGTTCAATGGCTTGTATTTTTCTTGGGTCTACTTGAATTCCTTTGGCTGATATAATATGTCCAAGGTATTCAACTTGATCTCTGAAGAACTCACACTTCTTGAGCTTTGCATAAACAGAGGATCTTGAGGACTTGTTCAAGGTGTTTGAGATGTTCTTCTTCAGTGCCACTGAAGATCAGGATGTCATCAATGTACATGAGTACAAAGATATAGAGCTGATCCTTGAAGACAGTCTGCATGAGGTCTTGAAATATTGCTGGTACATTAGTGAGACCAAATACCATGACTAGAAATTCATAGAGTCCAAATGGTATCATGAATGCCGTCTTGGGTATGTCTTCTGGTTTGATGTAGATTTGGTGATACCCAGAGGTCAGGTCAATCTTGGTGAAGTGTTTGGCATTCTTGAGGGCATTAAAGATTTGGTCAATAAGTGGCAGTGGGTAGTGATTCTTGACAGTAATCTTGTTGAGTATGCAGTAGTCTATGCATATTCATAAGGTATCATCCTTCTTCTTGATGAATAGGACTGGGGAGCCAAAAGGTGACTTACTTGGCTGAATGGCTCCTCACTCAATGAGTTCATTAAGTTTCTTCTTGACTGCTTCAATTTCAAGTAGTGATATATAGTACATCTTCTTCTTAGAAATGGCTGTATCTGATACCAGCTTGATTTCATGATCATGGTCTCTTGAGAGTGGTAGGCCAGGTAGCTTGTCTGGGAAGACATCCTTGTACTTATTCAGCAGTAACTTGACACTTTCGCTAATTGATAGCTTCTTGTCTTCTTTCTTGGGTCAGATCAGTGCAACAAAGGCACAGGTAGCTTTCTTGAGGGCCTTCTTTAACTGGATTGCAGAGAGAGTTGCAATTGGGGTCTTCATCTGAGTCTTATCTGGCTTGATTATAATGTTGACTCCATCTTGAATCAGGGTAACTTCATTCTTGGTCCAATCAATTTGTGGGTTGTATCGCATAAGCCAGGGTTTGCCTAAGATCAGGTCATGATCTCCTAGGGGTGCCACTTCAAAATCTAAACATTCCCAGTACTTCTGAATCTTGAGGGGAAGTTTAGCAGCAATTGAGTCAATTGGTAGAGTGGTGCCATCAGCAGTGACAACTCCACCATTCTTGCCAGCTGGCTTGGTGAGAATCTTAAGCTTGATGAGGTTCTTGTTGATGAAGTTCCCAACAGCTCCACTATCTATGAGGACATCTAGTTCTTGGCCTTTGACTAGACCTTTGAAGATGAGCATTGAGTTGGCTTGGTTCTCGGCTATGCTAGTAACTTGGTCAGTACTGCCAAAGCCTTTCTGATCTCACTTGATTGAAAACAACTTGGTGACTTCCTTGATGGCAGGTAGAGTGGCTTTCTCCAGAATGAGCTGTGCAATTCTGTCACCTTCATTGACAGTGTAAGGTTGGTCCTTGTGGTTGACTAGTAAGACTTGCATTTCTCCTCGGAAGTCAGGGTCAATGACTCCAGCATTGACATCCAGTGAGTGCTTGACACTGAGGCCAGATCTTGGTACAATTCTTGCATAATGTTCCTTGGGTATTTCGACTGCAAGGCCAGTTGGAATGAGCCTTCTTTCATGAGCAGGAATAGTGACTTGTTGGACAGATTGAAGGTCTAAACCAATGGCTCTTTCTGACTGTGCTTGAGAAATCTGGGCCTTGGGATTGACTCACATGAAATTGAGTACAACTTCTTGTTTTACTTGATGACCTTGGATGTCTTTGGACAGGACCAGGATCCTCTTGGGTTCGGTAGTCTTCTTGGGACATTTAGTGGTAATGTGGACAGGCTGTCAGCAAAAGAAGCAGACTTCAGCCTTCTTGAGATACTCCTTTTCCTCAAGTGTAAGCTTGTTCTTCTTGTTCTTATCGATGGTGTCTAGATCCATGGGGGCAGGTCCAACAGTTCTGACTTTGGTTTCCTCCCTTCTGGGGTTGTTGTTGAATGGCGGTCTCTTCTGCTCAAAGTGGTTGCCATAGGTAATGACATCAAACCTATCAGCAATTTTCATTACAGTGTCTAGGTCTTTGGGTTCTTCTAGTTCAACACGAACTCGGGTTTGTCCTTTGAGACCTCAGATGTACTTGTCGACCTTCTCATCTTCAGTAACATGAGATAGCTCCAAAAGAATTGATAGGAATTGTGCATTGTATGCTTGCACAGACTTGAGTTGTTTGACGTTTGCCAGGTGGTCTCATGCAACCTTAGTGCTGTTGATAGGTTTGAATTGGCCCTTGATAGCATCTGAGAATTTATCCCAGACCTTGATTCGGCCAGAGAATCTTGTATTCTGAATATGATTTTGCCACCAGATAGCAGCATTCCCTCGGAGGAGTGTGGTGGCAAATTGGACTAATACTACATCTTCCAAATTGGTCAGTTCTCCATACTGCTCCAATTGGAAAAGCCAAGTGTCAGTAGACAGTCCTCCTCTTTGGCCATCAAAGATATCAGGCTTCTAAGGCTTGATGGTGACTGCGGTCAGAGATACCATTGTAGGCATAGGTATAGACTATGCAGGAGCTTTGCCCTCCTTCTTGTCTAGGTGTTCTTGAAGTTGGGAGATTTGAGCCAGTGCAGTGTATAAGAGGCTTTCTAGAGTCCCAGATGACTGAGTAGGAATTGGCTGTTCCTCCTCTTCTTCTTGCTGAATATAGGGTGTGTTCTGTGGAACATAGTTGCCATAAGGGGTACTATAGGTGTTGTTGTCCCAGGCATTGGTGTTGGGGTCTATGGACATGGTGTTTGACTAGTTCTTGAGAGGTTTCTTATTTAGGCAAGGTGTAACTTAACTGCTGCTACCAAGTATAACAGTTCTGGTTTCTGGAATGAGGAAGTGACTTGTTTCTAAGTACTCAAAATAACTCAAAGATTTATTAAGAGTTTGGGAAGTTCTTGTGGATTCAGAGAGAAAATATTCTGAGCTTTATTCGAGAGAACAGAAAGGATATTTATACAAGATCTGAAAGAAGGATCCAGAAGAATCTGAGTAATCAATAGAAATGCCAAGAGAAAGATTTGTTGGCAATGATGACAAATAAAGATCTGCAATGTTCCATGAAGTTCCATGACTGGCTAAGACTGGAACAGAAGTGACAAGAATGTTCTAGCTGTGGCTTAGTGCTAAGAGATGATTTCTAATCATTCGGAAGATACTGGAAGGTTATGGAAAGTACTAGAAAGATAAAGAAAAAGAAATAAACTACACTAAAATGTTACAAGTAGCTTAATACTTTTGCTGATTGATAGCTTCTTGTCTTCTTTCTTGGGTCAGATTAGTGCAATAAAGACACAGATAGCTTTCTTGAGAGTCTTCTTGAACTGGATTGCTGAAAGAGTGGCAATTGGAGTTTTCATCTAAGTCTTGTCTGGTTTGATTATAATGTTGACTCCATCTTGAATCAGGGCAACTTCATTCTTGGTCCAATCAATGTATGGGTTATGTTGTATAAGCCAGGGGTTTACCTAAGATCAGGTCATGATCTCTTAGAAGTGCCACTTCAAAATCTAAATATTCCCAGTACTTCTGAATCTTGAGGGGAAGTTTAGTGGCAATTGAGTCAATTGGTAGAGTGGTGCCATCAGCAGTGACAACTCTGCCATTCTTGCTAGCAAGCTTAGTGAGAATCTTGAGCTTATCAATAAGGCATAATGTTCCTTGGGTATTTCGACTGCAAGGCCAGTTAGAATGAGCCTTCTTTCATGAGCAGGAATAGTGACTTGTTGGACAGATTGAAGGTCTAAACCAATGGCTCCTTCTGACTGTGCTTGAGAAATCTGGGCCTTGGGGTTGACTCATATGAAATTGAGTACAACTTCTTATTTGACTTGATGACCTTGGGTGTCTTTGGACAGGACCAGGATCCTCTTGGGTTCGGCAGTCTTCTTAGAACATTTTGTAGCAATGTGGCCAGGCTATTGGCAAAAGAAGTAAGCTCCAGCCTTCTTGAGGTACTCCTTTTCCTCAGGTGTAAGTTTGTTCTTCTTGTTCTTATCAATAGTATCTAGATCCATGAGGACAGGTCCAACAGTTCTGACTTTGGTTTCCTCCCTTCTGTAGTTGTTGTTGAATGGTGGTTTCTTCTGCTCGAAGTGGTTGCCATAGGTAATGATATTGAACCTATCAGCAATTTTCATTACAGTATCTAGGTCTTTGGGTTCTTCAAGTTCAATATGAACTCAGGTTTGTCCTTTGAGACCTCAGATATACTTGTTGACCTTCTCGTCCTCAGTGATATAAGATACCTCCAGAAGAATAGACAGGAATTGTGTATTGTATGCCTGTACAGACTTGAGTTGTTTGATATTTACCAGGCAGTCTCATGTGACCTTGGTGCTGTTGACAGGTTTGAATTGGCCCTTAATAGCATCTGAGAATTCACTCCAGACCTTGATTCAGCCAGAGAATCTTGTGTTCTGGACATGATTTCACCACCAGATTGCAGCATTCTCTCAGAAGAGTGTGGTAGCAAATTGGGCTAGTACTGCTTTATCCAAATTGGTCAGTTCTCCATACTGCTCAAATTGGAAGAGCCAAGCATTGGTGGACAATCCTCCTCTTTGGCCATCAAAGGTATCAGGCTTCTGAGGCTTGATGGTGACTGCTGTTGGAGATACCATTGTGGGTACAGATGTAGACTATGCAGGAGCTTTGCCCTCCTTCTTGTCTAGATGTTCTTGAAGTTGGGAAATTTGAGCCAATGTAGTGTGCAAGAGGCTTTCTAGAGTCCTGGATGACTGAGTGGGAATTGGCTGTTCCTCCTCTTCTTCTTGCTGAATGTAGGGTGTGTTCTGTGGGACATAGTTGCCATAAAGGGTATTATAGGTATTGTTGTCCCAGGCATTAGCATTGGGGTCCATAGACATGGTGTTTGACTAGTTCTTGAGAGGTTTCTTGTTTAGGCAAGGTGTAACTTAACTGCTACTACCAAGTGTAATGGTTCTGGTTTCTTAAATGAGGAAGCGACTTGATTCTAGTAGTTTAAAGTAGCTCAAAGAGTTACTAAGAGTTCAGGAAGATCTTGTGGTTTCTGGGAGAAAATATTCTGAGCTTTATTTATGGGAACAGAGAGGATATTTATACAAGATATGAAAGAAGGATCTGAGAAATCAATAGAAATGTCAAGAGAAAGGTTCTCAGCAATGATGACAAATAAAGATCTATAAAGTTCTGTGACTAGCTAAGACTGGAATGGAAGTGACGAGAATGTTCTAGCTGTGGCTTAGTACCAAGAAAGGATTTCCAATCATTTGGAAGATGCTGGAAGGTTATGGAAAGTACTAGAAAGACAAAGAAAAGAAATAAACTATGCTAAAATATTACAGAGATTAATATTTCTATCATTAGACTGAGTAGCTTACTTCCTTGGGCAGTGCCTTTGGATGTGGCCTTGATTTCCACAGTAAAAACAGATAGGGATATGGGGACCTATCATAGCTGATTCAACAGTTACAGCTGACGGTGCCTGAGAAGAACTCCTATTGTCTTGTTGTTAGTAGTCTGGTCTGTTATTGCAATGGTAATCTTGTTGTCTCTCTCCTTGATTCTTTAGCTGTACTACTGCAATGGCTAAGTCCTTCATCTGTTTGGTGAGTATGGTCATTGGGTCCTCTTGAGCTCTTGATGGCTGCTGCTGTTGACTGAATTGGGCTGGGGTTGAAAGTGGGGGTCTGTTCTCATAGTTGGCCAACCGGGCCCTGAGAAATGTATTCTCCTGTTCTGCTGTGGTAGGTTCTCAAATTCTTGGAGTTTTAACTCTAGCTAGCTCATAGTACTCTTGCTGGACTGGTCTTTAGTCTGCTTTCCAACATTCTTATACTCCAGCAACTTGCTGCTCAATGCTCTAATATCCCATTCTGATAACTTGCCTTCTGAGCTCTGGATATAGACCATTGAGGAAGATAGTAGAGGCTAGCATCAGTTGAACTATAGGCTGGATATTTGCCTTAATTATTTGAGTTTAGATCTGATGGTAGAAACTCTTTGGGGTTTCATTAACAACTTGGGTTATGTAGGTCAGAGCTTCTTGTACTTCTTATTGACATTCAAGACCATTGAACTGTGTACAGAGTCAGTTCTTATGGATGGTGTATCTTTGTTTATGATTTCCATATAGTACAAGGTGAGCAAGTTGTTCTGCTCTATGGATTTCTCCTCCATTCTGTCTGGCTTGATTGTATCTTTGGAGGGCTGGGCCTCTCAAAAGTGACTCCTCAATGCTGAGTTTTCTTTCTATATCTCATTGCTTGGCAGCTGCTTATATCTCGAATTCTCTAATAAACTCCTCGATGTCTTCATTACCTGCACTATGGAACTTCTATAGTAGCTCATGTCTGGCTTGTTTTCACTGTTCTTACTGTCTGAATTTGGTTCAGAGGTAGCATTCCTTGAAGATCTTTATGGAGGAAGAGATGGTGAAGGTGCTCAATGTGTAGAGGGTACTAGTAGAGGATGGTGTCTTAGCAGTATAGGAGATCTGAGTCTTCTGATTAAGGCTGGAGTATAGGTTCTTAAAGGTGGTGATCTCCTAATTGACTGGTTGTAGCTATTAAATGATGAGGCTCCAAGTGAAACATTGTTCCTTGTCTCTTGTAGATAGTAGTGGGGTGTGAGTAGTACTCCCAATGAATCAAATTGAATTGAATTGGATCTAAATTCGATTCGATTCGAAAACTTCGAATTGAATTGAGGCCCAATTCAATTTGAATCAATTCAAATTGAGGTCCAATTCGATTCGAAGTCTGATTTGAACTCTATTTTTAGAAATCAAATAACTCGACAAATACATATCCAAATTCAACGATCTTTAGCATGTTAGATTCCTTTTATATAGGGGAATCTAACAAGCTAAAGATCATTAAATTTAGATGTGTATTTGTCAAGTTATTATATTTCTAAAATAGATTTCGAATCGGACCTCAATTCAATTCAAATTTGATTCAATTCGAACTCAATTCAAATTGAAAAATCTCTAATTCAATTTGATTCGAATGACCCTCAATTCAATTTGATTCAAATTGATTCAATTCATTTGGGAGTACTAGGTGTGAGTGACCAGGGTGCAGAAGCTCAGATAATTGAAGGTACTAGGGGGCTAATATAACTAGTATTGAACTCATCTGCCCCTTGCTGTTGTGAAGTAGTAAGGTCCTGTTCATCTAGCTGGAAGTCTGTGCAGCTGTCTATATAGTGGTATAGATTGAACTCATCTCCGTTGAGTGGGTGGTAGTCCTCTTCTCCTTTAGATGCTTCAAAATATACTTGGTCTAGGAGAGTGGCTTGATTGATAGCTGTGGTGATATAGTCACTTTGGTCTGAGTTCTTCCTATAGATTCAGATCTGGTACTCTTCAGGAAGGTCTTATTCTAGGTCTTGAAGCTGAAGGGGTTCTGGTTGTCCTCTGAGTTATCTTCTTTCCCTTGAGGTCATCTATAATCTGGGTTGCTTCTGTCCTCTGATTCAGTTTTCTGGCTACTACTTCTGAATAGAGTTCTGGCTGCTGTCCTGACAATGATGTGGACCTTCTTTTCTGCTGAAGAGAACTGTCCCCAAACTTGTTACTGGCTAGGTTCTCCTGAGGTCTCCAATATTGATAACTGCTGGATTCTTGAGCCAAGTCAAGTCTTTAAGAAAACTATTCCCAGTTGAGTCCCCAAAATGTGGCATGCAATTTATATAACTATATGCTTCAAGCATAGCTCAATGTGCCACTTGGTAGAGTGCATGGTATATATGGAGATGGATTCATGATGGATATGATCATTGTTCATGTGACAGGTCATCTGATTAATATATTTAAAGGGATCAGGTACAGATGTTTGATTTGATGGCTCAGTTGTTTAGTGGTTGATAGATGATGGCTCAATTGTACTTTAAAGAGCAGCAATTTCTTGGGTATGCAGACTCAATATATGGGTCAATTATTGGAGCATGATAGTTGATCAGTATCTCTTGAATTTTGACAACTCATAGTACAGCAGGTAAAGAAAATGGAGGTTGATGGCTCACTTGTCCATCTGACTTATTAACTTGAGGACAGGTCTCTGGAATGGAATGGCAGCTGTGCTGGCAAGTGATGGTCTAGTTTCCTATACAGTGGATATCCTTGGGTTTCTTGGCTGGATCTCTAGGGATTCATGGTCTTGAATCTTGAATGGGGTTGAAATCCATAAGTTCGAATGGATGGTTGGTCCAAATGCATGGCTAGCAGGATCTCAGTGATAGATTCCTAGTAGTTTTGAGTCATTTCCCAAAGTTCTTATACTCAACTTCTTATCTTTCAGAACTTAAGTTGGCTGTTAAATCAATAGACTTGGTGTCTTGAATTTTGAATGACAGTTATTCCTTTAACTTGGTGGTGGTTTTCCTGGTGGCTTTTCTTTGTGGTGGTTCTTGAATGTGGCAAGAGTAATTCTTTAACTCAAACTTCTGAGGCTCAATGCTCTGGTTATCTTGTTCTCAGAATTATCGAGTCTCTTGGAGTCTTTTTCCAAAGTTTCTCAAAACTTAAGTTGGTTGCAAACTATCTTTCTGCAAAAACCAATTGACTGAGATTTATTCACTCATTCTTCAGGGGTTATTTTATACAAGTTTGCTATCTGTGGCTAACTATAGTGTGGCTGCTATGTTATGTAGCTAAGTATGATATTTGTAGGCTGTGATGAATGTTTTCTCTGAATACAGATATGACAATTTTTTATACCAGATATAGATGTGTGAGTTATTTACTCTGAATATGGATGTGATAATTATTTATACCAGATATGGATATGAGGGTTGCTGACAAAAATGTTGGCTGGCCGAATTCAGTATAAGGATGTTTATTAGCTTTAAATGGTATAGTATCTCTCATTGGTGGCAAACAAATCATCTTGCTGGATTGTGACTTTATTATTTCACTTCTTGAAAGGGAGAAGTACCAGCCAAGAGGTGAGGGGGTAAAATGGTGGCCAATCATCTTCAACAATATTCTCCAATCCTTGTAATGCTTGGATGTAGACAGAGGACTGATAAACTCTCTATTGCTCTTCTTCTTCTTCTTCTGAGGGCTGGTCAGTTTCAGTATCAGAGGGGGCTGCTTCAGGAGTGGGGTCTTGGAGTTCTTAGATCTCCTCTTCAAAGATAGAGACTTCTTGAGCTTCTTTCTGATTCAGCTCTCAAATGATATGGTGTGAAGTAAGGCTGACAGAATGGTGAGTAGTTGGAGTAGCTTCAATGAGTACTTCAATGGTAATAGGTGGTCCTTTGAATATCTCCATAAGGCTCATGAGGTGACCTTGGTGGTTGTCTCAGAGGAGTATAGTGTAGAATCCTGGCAAAGTGGATTTGGTTTGTTGACTTTCTACAGTAATGCAGTTGCTTCCAATATAATCAGCTACTTTCACTTCTACCCAATTAGCTTCTTCAGTGGTAAGACAGATAATATTCCTGGCAGTTACTCCTTATAAGTGTGCTATAGCCCAGGGAATATGGTGGAAGATTTAGTGGACACAGAGAGCTTTTTTGATAAGCTGGCTGGTAGTTAACAGTTCAGCAGTAAGGTCTTCTTGGTCATCTTCTTGGGTTTCATTACAGAGGCAGTGGCCAATTTCATAGTCATACCAGAGGATCATTCAGTCAGTAGTGTCTTTGAGCTGCTGGGCTATGATGTACTAATAGTTGATGAAGTGTCCAAGGTCTTTGGTATAGAAGTTCAGGTGGTCTAAGATATCTGGGCACCAGATAGTCTTCTTAATGGTATCAAAGATAATGGTCTTGAGACTTGGCAAAGGAGTAGAGCAGCAGGAGGTCTGGTTGGAATGGCAGGTGGGAGGCATTGTATATAGAGTACTTGTTCTTTAGTGCTGGTTTCTGAGTCTGGGGCTAAGTCCTTTAAATAATGTGGTCTTCATTTTGGCTCAGATTATCATTGCTTCTTTTGGGGTGGTCACTTGATAGATTAGGTTGTCTATTCAATTGTCATACCATTATATCATCTGATCTTAGCAGTCACCAGTACTCTATATTCTGAGTGGGGACATTTGCAGATGACATGGTGCTCAGTCTGGGCTCTGTGCAGGATGTAGGAGAGCTTAAGGAGACGGTGGGCTGGTACGAGAGGTGCTCAGACCAGAAGCTGAACTGGCATAAGTGTGAAACAATGGTGCTTGGGAATGGAATAGTTAGAGGTGACATTATTGGAACAGTGGTACCTGCAGGAGAGGCAGTCCGATATTTGGGCATCTTCCTCTCAGTATATGGGTCAGTGCTGCTGAAAGCCTGGTGGGAGGGGAAGGTGCAAGCTTGGGGGGACACACTAAAAGGCTGGGGGGGGTGCCATATCTCCCTGACGGGGCGAGTGACGATTTTGAATGTTTACTGGATGCCGAAACTGTGGTACCTGGCATACCATTTGGACTTTCCAGCTTGGGTGGTTAAGCGACTGCTTAAGTTAGCAAAGGACTGGATTTGGGCTGGGAGAAGAAGTCAGATAAGCTGGGAGACTCTCGCCCTACCTGTGGAGC
>RQIL01004254.1:0-12945 GCA_003951145.1 Jimgerdemannia lactiflua
AAAAAAAAAGTTCTAAAGCACAGCTGCGTCAGTAATAGACATCATCCAGATCAAGTTACTTGCGATCTCGCCAAAACTCAGTCAGGCCCTGGTCGGGACGTAAGTAACGTAATTTTCCAGTCCAATGTAATCTCATATTCTTGATCCTTTTTGTCACAGCCCTGCTGTCCACATAATACTCCTTGTTGAAGGTCTTAGATGAGTTCTAGCTGGATTCTGTTGAATTATATATTGTGGCGTGCGTTTTGTATAACTATAAGCTTCAAGCACAGCTCAATGTGCCACTTGATGAAGCGCGGTACGTATAATGAGATGCATTTGAGGCGATTACGGGCGATGGTCACGTGATCGGCTCATTCGAAATGTCGGCAAAAGGTTGGGTATGATGGATGTCGTTCGGGTCGATGACGGATGGCTTGGCTGTTTAGTGGATAATAGATGGACTTTCCTAGTGGCGATTACTTGGGTACGTGAGGCTCGAATATGCGGGTCGATTATCAATGTGCGTGATGGTCGATAACTCTTGGCAGTTCGTGGCGCAGCGGGTAAAGAAAACAGAGGTTGATGGCTCGCTCGTCCGTCTGACTGGTTAACTTGACGACGTTGGGTGAATGGCAACTGGGCTGGCATTCCTAAGCTAAGTATCCTTGGGTTCCCTGGCTGGGTCTCGGGTGGTCCGTGGTCTTGAATCTTGGAATGCGTGGGTCCGAATGGTGATTAACAGGATCTTGGTGACGGTTTCCTGGTGGTTTCTTTAACTGGCGGCGGTCTTGAAACTTGAATGGTGGTCAGTTTCCTTGACGATTTTCCTGGTGGCTTTCCTTAGCTAGTGGCGACAGAAGTAACTTGACTGACTTGAATCTCGAGTGCGGTTTCCTTTAACTTGGTGGTCGGTTTCCTGGCAGCTTTCCTTAGCGGTGGTTCTTGAACGGTTTTTGGTATGTGGCAAGAGAAATTCTTTACTCAAACCTTGAGCGATCGTTGCTCTAGTTGTCTTGTTCTCAGAATTCCAGTCTCTTGGAGGCAGTGTGTTTTCTTTTATAAAACTATTGGACTGACTGAGGTTTATTCACTCTAAGAATATGGATTATTTATACAAGTTTGCTGGATCACTTGTACAGTTGCTATTTCTATCTGGGTTAACTATAATGTGTGGTTACTATGTTACATGGCTAAGTTATGTTGTTTGCAGACTATTATGGGTATTGCTAAAACAGTTGTATGTTTGAGCATCGCTGAAAATGGATGGGTCAAAAAGCATCGCTGAAAACAGTTGCGTGACTTGCTGACATGTGGGCTAAAACAGACAGGTCGAAAAGCATTACTGAAAATGGATGGGTCGAAAAGCATCGCTAAAAATGGTTGTGTATTTAAGCATTGCTAAAAGGGAATGCGTGACTTGCTGACATGTGGGCTAAAATGGACAGGTTGAAAAGCATTGCTCAAAAGGGATGGTATCCTTTGTCAGGGGAAACCAAGCCATTTTGTATGACTTCATCATTCCATTCCTTGAAAGGAGGGAGTGCCGGCCAGGAGGTGAGGGGATAGAACAGTGGCCAATCATCTTCAACAACATTCTCTAATCCTTGGACAGCTTGAATGTGGACAGAGGACTGATAGATTCTCTGTTGTTCTTTCTCTTCTTCTTCTTCTCCTATAGATTCATTGGTTTCAGTATCAGAAGGGGCTGCTTCGGGAGTAGGGTATTGGAGTTCTTGATCCTCCTCTTCAAGGACAGGAACTTCTTGAGCTTCCTCTTGATTCAGTTCCCAAATGATATGGTGCAAATTAAGGCTGACAGGATGGTAGGTCATTTGGGTTGCTCCGGTGAGTACTTCCATAGTGATGGGGGGTCCTTCAAATATCTCCATGAGGCTCATGAGGTGACCTTGATGGTTATCTCAGAGAGGGGTAGTGTGGAAGCCTGGCAGGGTGGGTTCAGTGTCTTGGCTTCCCATGGCGACATGGTTGCTATCAATATGGTTGGCTACTTCAGCTTCTATCCAATTGGCATCCTCAGCTAATAGGTGGGCAAGGTTTCCCATGGTTACTCCTTGCAAATGTGCTATAGTCCAGGGGATGTGACGGAATATCTGATGAACGTGGAGAGCTCTCTTGATCAGGTGGTCCGTGGTTAATAGTTCAGTAACAAGGTCTTTCTGGTCGTTTTCTTGGGTTTCATTGTGGAGGCAGTGTCCAATTTCATAGTCGTGCCAGAGGGTCATCCATTCGGTGGTGTCTTTGAGCTATTGGGTCATTATGTACTAGTAATTGATGAAATCCCAAGATCCTCAGTATAGAAGTTCAGGTATTCGATGGTATCCAGGCACCAGATAGCCTTCTTGATGGCTTCAAAGACCAGGGTCTTTGGGCTAGGCAAAGGGATAAAGTGGTGGGAGGTCTGGTTGGAGCAGCGGGTGAGAGGCATTGTGTGGGGAGGGTTCTTGATCTTTGGTGCTGATTCCGAGGCCAGGGGCTGGGTCTCCTTTAAGTAGTGCATTTGTTCTTTTCAGCTTAGATTATCTTGTCTCCTTTTGGTGCAATCACTTGACAGTTTAGGCTGGTCATAAGTTATCATACCATAATGTCATCTAATTCTAGCAGTTATAGAGTACTCCAAGTTCTGACATAGTCGATTGTAGATGTCACATCTGCTTCTTGCAAAATTAGAGCCATTCTCGGCAGTGAGGGTTACACAGGGTTGGGTGATCTTAACTGTAGAGACAAACAGAATACCAGTGCATTTGTGAGGACTGGCCATCCTTGTCTAAGGCAAGGGCTCCCGTAGTCGTGGCTGGGGATTCAAATCTCTCGGAAATGGTTTTCCTGTAATCTGAGGTAATTTCTAGTAGCGACATCTGTTATGCTGATGGGCTTGAGAAGTGAACCAATGCAATCGGCTTCTTGGGTTCAACTGAAGCATCTGTCATTCTTCATCGGAGGTAACACAGATGAAGTGAGGGAGGTTGTTCAAATGTGTTTTGCTTCCCTGGAGTAATAGAGCCTTATGCAGTTGCAGTGTATCTTAGTCTTGAGTAAAACTCCATCCATAGTCTTGAGTTGGTAGGTGTGATTCATGAAGACTTGGTGAATGAGATATGGTCCTTCCCATTTTGGTTCGAGCTTGATACTCCAGTTTCCTTCTATGATGGTACAGTATACCAGAACTTGCTGTCCGACAAGCAGGGGGTCCAAATCGGCCTTGCAGTCATAGTACTTCTTTTGTCGTTCTTGTGCTTTGGTGATAAATCCTTATGCTTGTTGGCATACTTCGTGTAACTGGGTGATCTCTTCTGTGACTTGTCTGGTCAAATCTGGCTGGACTGGTTTGGTGGGATCTTGTACTTCTCGGCCATATACTAGATAGAAAGGGGTCTGTTGAGTAGCAGCTGCCTTGGAGGTGCAGATGCTGAATAAAATTGCTGGCAGATAGATGTCTCAGTTTAGTTGATCTTCAGTCCTGCTGAGGCCTCACTTGATGGTCTGGTTCATTCGTTCTGTGAGTCCATTCGCCTGGGGATGGCAAGCTGTTGTTGGTCATAGCTTGATCTTAAAGCTGCTTGCGAAAGTCTTCATGGCTTTGTTGATAAACTCACGGCCTTGGTCTGTGATGATTTCCTTAGGGACACCGTGGCGGCTGAAGACTTCATTATACAGGATTCCGATAATTGTCTGGGCATCGGCGGTTTCAATGGCAAAGACTTCTGGCCATTTTGTCAGGTGGTCCTCAATGGTAAGAATGTAGCGTCTTCCTCAGCTGGTTACTGGCAGGGGTCCAATAATGTTTATTCCTAGTCTTTGGAAGGCTCTGGCTGGTACTGCAATTGGCATTAATGGTGCTCGATCAGTGGGTTTCTGTCAGTATCTTTGGCAGGTATCGCATTATTGGATGTGTGCTGAAATTTGTTTTCTCATCTTGGGCCACCAGTATCGCTTCTTGATTCTTGCAATAGTGGCACCAATTCCTCAATATACATTCTGGTCATGATTTGTTGTCAGGATTTTTGGTACTTCATTTTCTCTTGGAACTCGAGTGTATCGATCTTCTTCCACTCTCCAAAGTTCGCCATCACCTTCTTGAAACTTCTTGAGGTTCCTTTGGATGAACAGCTTGTGGGCAGGCTGAATTTCTTTCTTGAAGCTCCTATGGTGTAGGCTCTAGGTGAGGGCAAGGCGTAGATCTTGGTTCATTTGGGTGGGCGAGAAGTAGCCTTCTCTTGTGGGGGCTCCTTCCCTTCTTGTTGAGTTCAGGGGATTCTTGACAGAGTATCAACATTGGAATTCTTGGCACCTTTCTTGTAGACAATGGTGAACTGGTATTCTTGTAAGGACATGATCTATCTTGCAAAGATTCCAGAGGGCTCTGGTTTCTTAAACAACCATTGTAGGGCTTGATGGTCTGTGATGAGGGCAAATCTCTTTCCTAAGAGATAGTGGTGGAAGTGGTCTACTGCCCATACTACTGCTAGGCATTCCAACTTGGTGGCTCCATAGTTTGCCTATAATTCATTTGTGGCCTTGCTAGCAATTCGATAACATGCTCTCTCTTGTGGTCATCTAGCTGTAACAGAATTGATCCAAGTTCTAGAGCTGAGGCATCAGTTGCCAGGATGAAAGGTTTGTTGAAATCTGGTCACACCAGGACTGGGGCTTCAGTGAGGGCCTTTTTGAGTAGATCAAAAGACTTTTGCTGATCTTCCTTTCAGTAGAATGGTTGGTCCTTCTTGGAGATGTCTCTGAGAGGTACTGCCTTGTCTGAGAATCTTGGAATGAATCGCCAATAGTAGGATGCTAACATGAGAAAGGATAGAGTCTCCTTGGCTGAGATAGGGGTCAGATAGTTCTTGACTTTCTCTACCTTGTGGGGGTCAGCATGTGTGCCTTGGGCTGAGACAACATATCCCAGATATTCGACTTGGTGTTTTCCAAAGAAGTACTTCTTGGCATTGAGTCTGAGTCCTGAGCTTTAGATGGTGTTGAATACTTCATGGAGGTCTTGCAAATGCTGCTCGAATGTCTTGGAGTAGATAATTATATCATCTATGTAGACTAGCATGTTTCTCCTGATGAGGTTCTGGTAGACATGGTTTATCATTCGTTGGAATGAGGCTGGGGTCCAAATGGCATTCGAAGGTATTCGTACTGTTCTCGTCTGGTGATGAAGGCTGTCTTGCAGATATCTTCCTGGGCAATGGGGATCACTTGAAATCCTTGGAACTGGTCAGTGGTGGTCATATACTTGGCTTTTCTGAGGGCATTGAGAAGGTCATTGATTCTTGGCAATGAGTAGGCATCTTCTGTGGTGACTTTGTTGAGTTTTCTGAAGTCCATGACTAGTCTCCATCCTCTTTTCTTTGGCACGATAATTACTGGTGAAGCCCAGGGGCTTGATGAGGGTCTGATAACTCTGTTTCATAGCATTTCATCTATGTGTTATTGTTCGAATTCGATCAAGTGGTGTGGTGTTTGGTAGGGGCGTTGTCGGATTGGTTTCACATATCCAGTATGTATAGGGTGCTCTCCATATTGGTATGGTGGGAAGTTATTGTATGTGGTGGTAAATATATTCTTGTACTCTTCTATCAACTCCTGTATCTGCTGTTGTTGTTCCTTGGTTAGAGTTGCCTCGATGTCAATGGCTTTGATTGCTGAGCTTGCTGAGTCTTCCTCCCTGGTACCATCAGTCTCACTGGAGAGGGCTTGCTATTTCTCAAAAACTCATAGACTTCTTTCTCGTAGATGTCTATCAGTGGTTCGAAATATCCCAGTGTTGTTCCTTTGGAAATAGTGATTACCTTGAAGTCCATGTTTCTGATAGGGATGTGGATTGGTGACATCTGGTCATGAATTCGTTCCTCGGCCAAGAGCAGGTGATACTTCTCTTGAAGCTCCATCGATGGTTCAAAAATCAGGTTGTCAGCTTCCATTGAAAGGTGCATGTCAAGGCCTCATTACTGATATGGCTGCAGGATGATTTCCTCTCTTGCTTAGATGGGGCGGTAGATGTGGGGCCTCATTTGCCTGAACTGAGCAACTCTTGCTACATGGACCTCAATAGGTGGTGCTGGATGGTCTCTGTTTGTGCTTCCGAATTCTCCTTGTCCTCTCTTGGTACTGTTCAGCTGTTTTACCTTTTGAATAGTAGGCTGTAAGGTCTTGAGGAAGAGAATCTGACAGATGGCCTTCAGGGGGTTGAAGCATCAGTGATTCCTTCCATGATTGCAAATGATGACCTTCAGAGAACCTTGGTAGTTTTGGTCAATAACTCCTCCTTCAATGGTGATTCCCTTGGCTGCCAAAGATGATCTTAATGCTGGTTGTCCATAGAGTCCTGGTGGTATAGTAAGTGCGATTTGAAGATCGAAGGTCTTGGTACTTCTAGGTCGGATTGTTGTTTGATATGGGAGGCAGAGGTCATATCCAACTGATCCTTCTGTTTGCATGAGGGGAGGCTGTGCCCATGGTGAGAGCAACTTGACTTGAACAACCAGGTGGGTCTTGAGGAAAGGTTCTCCAGCAGCTACGATCATGGGTGAGAACTCCATTCGTTCTGGCTTGAAGAACAGCCAATGCACTCCTGTCTTCGGGTTTCTCATATAGTTGAACCCAGTCTTTCTAAGGGGGTCCAGGGCTTCTATGAGGGTGAAGGCAAGGTTGACTTCTTCTTTTCCTTGGTGTGGGCAGCAGTACCAGCGGATGATAGCAAGAACTTCCAGAGGTAGGTCCCAAATGATAGTCTTGCTTTTAGCTTTGCAGTCTCCTTCGTGGTCGATCTTCTTGCACTTCCAGCAGGTCCAACAAATTCGAGGTTCTTGTAGGGTGGGATTCTTTCTCTTGACTCGACTTCTGTGGATATCTTCACTGAGGTGAATACTTCGATGTTCGCACCAATAGCAGGTGAAGGTCTTCCCACAATCACAGTGTCCCTTCTTAACAAAGCCTTCATTTTGTTCCTTGACTTTCTTGCTGGTGAGGTACCTTTTCCAATACTTGTCATAGGTCGGCAGGGTGACTTGGAGGGCACGGGTGATGGTATAGGAGCTGTTGCTGTCCCTTTCGATGGTGAGAGTCTCCACGGGTTGGTGGGAGAGAACCTTTTGCTGTTCTTGGTAAGTCTTCTTGAAGGTCTTCGGGATTGGAGGCTGAACTCGGCTGTGGACTGGTGCTCATTTCATTTCATCTTTATTAATAATTATTGGCATCAGAATCTTCTTGAGATTGAGAACTTGGCAGGTATTGCAGTTGTCTCTTGGTGAATAGAAGCATTTGAAATGCTCACATATGCCTAAATGAAAGGCTTATAAAATTCGGTTTTCTATCAGTGGGAGTGGTGGTTGTATAGATGGTCCTGCAAAATCAAGTACTGCTCTTTCATTGTTGGCTCTGTCAATACTTTCAGCTAGACCTTCGATGTCAATGACTCCAACAAAGGGTTCTTCTGGCTTGCTATCTTGATCTCTAGGGGCATCGAAGTCACTTCCCATTTCTTGTAGAAAATTTGCTTCACTCTCATCTTCATCCTTGGTAGTGGTGGGTATGTCGCCATGTCTATGCCATTCTGTCTCAGGGGCTGAACTTGACTTCCTTGATGATGCTCTCGACTCGATGGGTACCTTGTGCTTTTGTCCATGAATGGTGAAGACTAGGAGCTGTTTTCTGATGTCCACATTGGCTCCGACTCGGTGCATCCAATCTGTTTCCAAGATCAGATCATAGGAGGTCACAGGAGTCACAATGGCTTGAGGTACATTGAGGCAGGCTTTCCCAACTTGAATGGGGATATCTTGTACAAGTCCAAGGGGGGTAGATGCTGATCCATCTGCCATGATGACTCTTGCTTTGGTTCCTTTGTCAATTTCCCAACTGATTCTCTCCAGCATTCTTTGAGTGATGATGCAGACTGCTGCTCCAGTGTCAATGAGAATTTGGGCATTTTCTCCATGCACTTTTCCACTCACAAGTCTGGTGGATTGATGATCATGTCATTGGCTTTCATGCACCATGTGAATAGTGCTGGGTTCTTGTGTGTATGGTCCTTAGACAGGAAGTCTCTTGGTATCCTCCTTGGCTTCCTTTAGGAATTTTCACCTAACTTCTGGGGCATTCTTGAGGACTTGCTCGATGGTGAGGCCTGCATTCTGTTGATGGATCTGGTCCCAAAGTGAGGCTGCTGCATGAGGTTTGCTGCTCCTTCGATGTTTGGCTCCTTGAGGGCAAGGTCTCTTATTCCTGATGGGCATCTCATCTGCTAAGGACTCCACACTCATGTGCTTATCTTCTTCAAGGTCAGGTAGGGAAGTAGTCCTTAATACTCTTGATGGTTCAGCTTCGGGCTCAGGGGTGTCCCTTCTGACTCACTTGTCATTTTCTGGTGGGGTGTCCGAGGAGGAATGGGCATATCTTGGGTGCTTGCCTGTAGATACTGTCACTAGCATCAGTGGGGGTGGGATCCTTAGTAATCTTCCTCATCCTCTGGTCTGTGCGGGGGCAGTATCTCAAGTCACCTTGGATGGAAAGGCTTCATAGTATAGATAGGTATCATCTTATCTATGAAGCCAGGCTGCTTCTTCTTCCATTTCCCATGTCTCTTCATCCATCTGAATAAGGTTGACATTTCTGTCATTGGACTGAGTAGCTTGCTTCCTTGGGCAGTGCCTTTGGATGTGGCCTTGATTTCCACAGTAGAAACAGGTGGGGGTATGGGGACCGGTTGTAGCTGAGCCTACAGTTGCAGCTGGTAGTGCCTGGGAAGAGCTCCTGTTGTCTTGTTGTCGATTGTCTGGCCTATTGTCATGATAGTAATCTTGCTGTCTTCCTTCTTGGTTCTTCAGCTGTGCCACTGCGATGGCTAGGTCCTTCATTTGTTTCATGAGCATAGTCATTGGGTCTTTTTGTGCTCTTGGCGGCTGCTGCTGTTGCAGTTGACTGAACTGGACTGGAGCCGAAGATGGGGGTCTGCTCTCATAGTTGGCCAACCAGGCCCTGAGGAATGCATTCTTTTGCTCTGCTGTGGTAGATCCTCGAGGTCTTGGAGGTTCGGCTCTAGCTGGCTCTTGGTGGTCTTGCTGGGCTGGTCTGTAGTCTGCTTCCCAACATCCTTGCGCTCCAGCAACTTGCTACTCAATACTCCGATAACCCATCCTAATGACTTGCCTTCTGAGTTCCAGGTATAGGCCATTGAGGAAGGTAGTGGATGCCAATGCCAGTTGGATGACAGGCTGCAAGTTTGCCTTGATCATCTGTGCTTGGATCCGATGGTAGAAACTCTTCGGGGTTTTATTGACTGCTTGGATCATGTAGGTCAGAGCTTCTTGTGCTTCTTGTTAGCATTCAAGACCATTGAACTGGACACAGAGCCAGTCTTTGTGGATAGTGTATCTTTGCACATGGTTTGCATTTGGCATGAGGTGAGCAAGTTATTCTGCCCTGAAGATTTCTCCTTCATTCTGTTTGGCTTGGTTGTATCTCTGGAGGGCCAGGCCTCTCAAAAGTGATGCCACAATGCTGAGTTTCCTTTCTGCATCCCATCACTTGGCAGCTGCTTGTACTTTGATTTCTCCAACGAACTCCTCGATATCTTCATCATCTGCACCATAGAACTTCTGTAAGTAGCTCATATCTGGCTTGTCTTCACTATTCTCACTGTCTGATGCTGGTTCAGGGGTAGCATTCCTTGATGGTCCTTGTGGGGGAGGGGAAGGTGCTCGATGTACAGGGGGTACAGGCAGAGGGTGGTAGCTTGGTGGTGTGGGAGATCTGGTCCTTTGAAGGTAGTAGCGGGGGGTAAGAGACCAAGGCGCTGGGGTTCGGGTAATTGAAGGTACTAGGGGGCTGATATAACTGGTATTGGACTTATCTGCCCCTTGCTATTGTGAAGTAGTAAGGTCTGGTTCATCTTGCTAGTAGCTGCCTGTATAGTAGTGTGGATCAAACTCATCTTCTGAGAAAGAGTGATAGTCTTCTTCTCCTTCGGATGTCTCAAAGTAGACTTGGTCTAAAGGGGTGGCTCGATTGACAGCTGTGGTGATGTAGTACTCTGGTCAGAGTTCTTCCTATAGATTCGGGTCTGATACTCTTTAGGAAGATCTTCTTCTAGGTCTTGAAGCTGAAGGGGTTCTGGTTGTCCTCTGAGTTGTCTTCTCTCCCTAGAGGTCAAACTATAGTCTGGGTCACTTTTGCCCTTGGATTCGGTTTTCTGGCTGCTGTTTCTGAGTAGGGTCTTGACTGCTGTCCTGACAATGGTGTGGGCCTTCTTTTCTGCTGAAGAGGGCTGACTCTGAACTTGTTGCTGGCTGCTAGGTTCTCCTGGAGTCTCCAATGTAGATGGCTACTGGATTCTTCAGCCAAAAGGTCAAGTCTTTAGAAATCTATTTCCAGTTGAGCCCCCAAAATGTGGCATGCATTTTGTATAACTATAAGCTTCAAGCATGGCTCAATGTGCCACTTGATGAAGTGCGGTATGTATAATGAGATGCGTTTGCGGCAATTATGGGTGATGGTCATGTGATCAACTTGTTCGAAATGTTGGCAAAAGGTCAGGTATGATGGATGTTATTTGGATTGATGATGGATGGCTCAGCTGTTTAGTAGATAATAGATGGACTTTCCTAGCGGCGATTACTTGGGTACGTGAGGCTCGAATATGCGGGTCAATTATCAACATACGTGACGGTCGATAACTCTTGGCAGTTTGTAGTGCAGCAGGTAAAGAAAATGGAGGTCGACAGCTCACTCGTCCGTCTGACTGGTTAACTTGATGATGTTGGGTGAATGGTGACTGAGCTGGTATTCCTAAGCTAAGTATCCTTGGGTTCCCTGGCTGGGTCTTGGGTGGTCTGTGGTCTTGAATCTTGGAATGCATGGGTCTGAATGGCAATTAATGGGATCTCGGTGACAGTTTCCTGGTGGTTTCTTTAACTGGTGGCAGTCTCGAAACTTGAATGGCAGTCGGTTTCCTTGACAATTTTCCTGGTGGCTTGCTAGTGGCAACAGAAGTAACTTGACTGACTTGTATCTCGAGTGCGGTTTCCTTTAACTTGGCAGCCAGTTTCCTGGCAGCTTTCCTTAGCAGCAGTTCTTGAATAGTTTTCGGTATGTGGCAAGAGAAATTCTTTAACTCAAACCTTGAGTGATTGTTGCTCTAGTTGTCTTGTTCTCAGAATTCCAGTCTCTTAGAGGCAGTGTATTTTCTTTTATAAAACTATTGGACTGACTGAGGTTTATTCACTCTAAGAATATGGGTTATTTATACAAGTTTACTGGGTCACTTGTATGGTTGCTATTTCTATCTGGGTTAACTATATTGCACAGTTACTATGTTATATGGCTAAGTTATGTTGTTTGCAGGCTGTTATGGGTGTTGCTAAAACAGTTGTGTGTTTGAGCATTGCTGAAAACGGACGGGTCAAAAAGCATTGCTGAAAATGGTTACATGACTTGCTGATATATGGGCTAAAACAGACAGGTCAAAAAGCATTGCTGAAAACAGATGGGTCGAAAAGCATCGCTGAAAACGGTTGTGTATTTGAGCATCACTAAAAGGGGATGCATGACTTGCTGATATGTGGGCTAAAATAGACGGGTCGAAAAGCATCACTCAAAAGGGATAGTATTCTTCGTCAGGGGCAACCAAGTCATTTTGTATGACTTCATCATTCCATTCCTTAAAAGGAGGGAGTACCGACCAGGAGGTGAGGGGGTAGAATAGTGGCCAATCATCTTCAATGACATTCTCTAATCCTTGGACAGCTTGAATGCAGACAGAGGACTGATAGATTCTCTGTTGCTCTTCCTCTTCTTCTTCTTCTCCTGTGGATTCATTGGTTTCAATATTGGAAGAGGCTGCTTCAGGAGTAGGGTATTGGAGTTCTTGATCCTCCTCTTCAAGGACAGGGACTTCTTGAGCTTCCTCTTGATTCGGTTCCCAAATGATATGGTGCAAATTAAGGCTAACAGAATGGTGGGTCATTTGGGTGGCTCTGGCAGATACTTCTATAGTGATGGGGGGTCCTTCAAATATCTCTATGAGGCTTATGAGGTGACCTTGATGGTTATCTCAGAGAGGGGTAGTGTGGAAGCCTGGCAGGGTGGGTTTGGTGTCTTGGCTTCCCATGGTGATACAGTTGCTATCAATATGGTTGGCTACTTCAGCTTCTATCCAATTGGCATCCTCAGCTGATAGGCAGGCAAGATTTCCTATGGGTACTCCTTGCAAATGTGCTATAGCTCAGGGGATGTGATGGAATATCTGGTGAATGTGGAGAGCTCTCTTGATCAGATGGTCCGTGGTTAATAGTTCAGTAACGAGGTCTTCCCAGTTATTTTCTTGGATTTCGTTGCAGAGGCAGTGTCTAATTTTGTAGTCGTACCAGAGGGTCATCCATTCGGCAGTGTCTTTGAGCTATTGGGTCATTATGTACCGGTAATTGATGAAATGCCCAAGATCCTCAATATAGAAGTTCAGGTATTCGGTGGTATCCGGGCACCAGATAGCCTTCTTGATGACTTCAAAGACCAGGGTCTTTGGGCTAGGCAAAGGGGTAGAGCGGCGGGAGGTCTGGTTGGAGCGGCGGGTGGGAGGCATTATGTGGAAAGGGTTCTTGTTCTTTGGTGCTGATTCTGAGGCCAGGGGCTGGGTCTCCTTTAAGTAGTGCATTCATTCTTTTCAGCTCGGATTATCTTGTCTCCTTTTGGTGCAATCACTTGATGGTTTAGGCTGGTCATAAGTTATCACGTCATAATGTTGTCTGATCCTAGCAGTCACAGAGTACTCTGAGTTCTGACATGGTTGATTGTGGATGTCATAATATATTTTGACTACTTTTGTAGATATTTTATTTTTATAGAAGTTTTGCTTATTGAAAATATATTATTTTTTGTAAATAAAAAGCACTAAAAGGTCTAAAATCAGTAAGTATTATATAAGTATTAGCTTAAAGAATATTG
>RQIL01004265.1:0-12942 GCA_003951145.1 Jimgerdemannia lactiflua
ACATCAGACTTCTTATTTATTATTATTATTACATATTTTAAAATCATTAAAGCCTATACTATTTATCATCAAGAATGTGATCCTAAGTTTGATCTCACCTTTTATAGAAGATACTCCAGGCTATTGTAACAGGCCATAAAAAATATATCACCCAAAATATAGCCAGATGACATAAACACTTAGCATAGCATAGTAACCAACACAGCAACCATTCACTGCAGAAAACTATATAAATAGCCAGACTACTAAAAAAGGTATATCTGTGCAGGACCTGCACACTTATACTAAACCTGCACACCTGTGCTGAACCTGTACACTTATACTAAAACAGAAAATACCTGACATAAATAGTACTTTATAATTAGCCAGATAGCAACTAGGTAGTAACCACAATGTATAAAATACCCCAGAGACAAGAGTAAATAAACCTCAGTCCAAAAAGCAAAGTAAAAGCCAATTGTCTAGTACACTTAGGAGGAAAAAAAATCTGCCAATGAGCCACTGCCAAGAAGTTGTGAGTTTTGTCTGATTCCACTCCAGTCCACTTTCTGATACAAAGAAGTTTTTGGTTCACTTGCCAGATAAGCCTGAAGAGAAGTTCGCCATTTTCAAATAATCTGCCAGTTTAAGTCCACCTCTCAAAGCCAGTCCCAATGCACCTTCGCAGTGAATCCATTCAAGCAAACAAAGCAGTCCTGACATAACTTTGTTGGCCGAAGTCCAAGAAAAATCTGCATCCAAGTCCTACATTTTGTCCGCTGATCTGCCGATCTGCATTGTTCAAGAGATCTGCCGCTTAAGAAATAAGCCACCCCATTTTCAAGAAGTCTGCCTCGTTCAATCCGTCTCATTCCAACCGCCTCATTCAAGTCCACATTTTTGTCTGCTGATCTACATTTATTCAAGTAATTCGCATCGCTCGAAGAAGCCACATCATTCTACATTTTGTCTGCTGGTCTGCCATGTATCGCTGATCCATCTCGTACAGTCCGCATCGCTCAAGAAACCCGCATTGCCTGCTCAGCCGCATCGACTGCTTAACTGCATCGTTCGAGAAGACCGCATTTGAGAAATCCACCACATTTAGTTCGTCTGCCAGAAAAGGAACCCGATCACCCATCACGAACCCGCACCCTTAAGGAAGCTGATCGTCCAGTTCCCAGAGAGCCCGCTATTAAGGAAATCCACCTGATTGCCCAAGATCGCCATGTCACATGAATTATCCACCATCACCCAAGAAGGAAATCCACTCACAGGAGACAGTCATACAGACTGTACCACCCAAGAATGCCACCAAATTAGGAAATCACTCATAGAAAGTCTCCAGCTGTTGAATATTATACCACTAAACATCAGTATACCTATACATATTATCTGAACATTTTGTTGCTTTTTGACAAAGTAACTAGGGGCTCAAGCCAATCTACACAGCTGCCCAACCTTGTAATTTGCCTCTATTGAGCCAGGCACATTACACTATATTTGTGTATTGTGACAATGCCTTTGAAACCAGTGACATCAGAACCTGAAGACTGCTGTTACTTTGTAAGCCACCGATTGCAAGTCATGACTCATCCATGACTCATCTTGACCCTAAGATGATCTTCATCAGAAACTCATAATGACTCATAATGACCTCAGTGGTATACTACTGACGATCAGGTGACCCTACTCCCAGACCAAAGGAGAATATAAAAAGGAGCAGCAAGAAGAGGTACAACAGCATCTACAACCAAGAAGACTTACCACAAACAAAATGCCTGCCATCACTTGCCAAACAGTAAGGTCAAGGAGCCACCCTGGACCATCAGTTCAAGAACAGATGTTCAATGACATCAAAAGGGCCATGAGACTATGCACTAGAAGAATCTCTAGTCTGAATCGCTATACAAGGGACCCCTATCACTGCACTCTGAACTGCTGCGAAATGGAAACCAGAATCTTAATGGCCACTCAATGCCTTCTCATGTGGCAAGAGTATGAAATGAGACACCACCTCTGCTAAGAATTCTTAGAGGCCAGCTATCAAGAAATTGCAGATGCTACATGCATGGACAGATATGAGCAGCAATTGGCCAGAAGAGTCCATCAAATCTTCAGACATACTCCTTGGGCTATTTCAAACCTACAGTATGTCAAAACCTCAGACATTCAAGAGCTATCAAGCCACCAGGTGGATCACTTAGAAGAGATGGTAGCAGAAGAGGCCCAATCTACTATTCCGGTTAAGAGTGAAGAAGTGCAAGACCTCTGGAACCCCCTTCTAGAAGACAATCTAGACCAGTTCATCTGAGGTTTGATTGCTCTGTTCCAAGGCCCTTCCGTGCCCCACAAAACCCCACAGATGTTCCCTATTTTGTGGAGGAAAACCTCATAGACTGGAGACCACAAGAGCAGCAAGAGTACTCCATGCCCTTCACTGATGATAATATCATCAGTAGTGACATCATCACTGCTGACATCACTCTTCAAGACCAAGGAAATAGCAGTGACCCATTTGTTCTATGGGAAGAAGACTTCAACAACCTCTTGGAAAGACATGCAGACACCTCCTCCACACCCTCAGAACTTCTAACTAAAATCAGCTCACTAGTGGAAGTTGCAGAAAATTATTTGGCCAGACACCCTGAAGAAAATGAAGAAGAAGAAGATGATGACATAATCCCAGTCACACTGAACTTCAGGTTGAACAGTGATGATTCTATTAGCCAAATTTGATCTAGTTAGTTAGTTGCACAAACAGTAACTGTACTTTAACTAGCCTTATTCATCACAAACAAAGGATTAGCCTTATTCTACTAGTTAGTCACTTGACTTCCAAATCCATACTAATTCAAGAGTAGGGAATTACCAATTACTTAGCCATATACTTAGCAAAATCCATGCACAACTCTGTATAAATACCCCCCCAAACTGCAGTGAATAAACCCTCAGTCAATTGGCATTTATCTGAATGACAAAGAAGTCTAGTGTAAGATAAACCAACTTAAGTTTGTGAGAAACTTTAGGAAAAGACTCCAAGAGCCAAGGATAACTCTTGTTCAAGACCACCACTGAGTTTAAGAAAATTGACCACTGCTAAGAAAACCATCAAGTTAGGAAATCGCAACCACCAAGTTAAGGAAACCGCCACCACGGACTGCCATGAGTTTTCAAGTCAGTCAAGTATTTTGCCGCTAAAGCTGCCAAGTTAAAGAACCTGCCAGAAACTAGAATGACCACCTGCCCTTAAGTTAGCAAGTTAATCGAATGTATGACATAAGCAACTGAGCCGTCGACCTACAAACGATTCCCGACCCACTATCATGAGCCACTTAGTTTAAGATCACTGCCTTATGCATGATTGCCACACATTTAATAGACCCACCCAGACTGTTTATTCGAGACACAAGTTCCCATGCACATTGATCGATAATTGTCAGACTGCTCATATTTGATATCTGATCACCACCCCCATGCACATTGATCACCACTATGTTAATCAACCCACTCACCCGCTAAGGATAAAAGAATAACTGTCCTGCCATGCATATAAGCAGTGCTTCTATTCAAGTAATTGCTGTCAGGAATACCCTTTGAGTACGATTGATGAGAATTCCATCACCCATCGACCACTAAACAATTGAGCTACTGTATTCAAAAGCCCGACATCGACAAACAAATCAAACGATCTGTCATGTGACCACCAACCCGTAATTGACATGAACAATATATTTTATTCCTGATAATTCAGAGATCGCACTTCACAAGTAGCACATTGAGCCATGCAGAAGCATAAAAGTTTATACAAAATGCATGCCACATTTTGGGGGCTCAACTGAGAATAGTTTTCAAGAACCCAGCAGCCATCTATATTGGAGACTCCAGGAGAACCTAGCAGCCAGCAACAAGTTCAGAGATAGCCCTCTTCAGCAGAAAAGAAGGCCCACACCATTGTCAGGACAGCAGCCAAGACCTTGTTCAGAAATAGCAGCCAGAGGACCAAATCAGAAGATAAAAGTAACCCAGATTACAGTTTAACCTCAAGGAAGAGAAGACAGCTCAGAGGACAACTGGAACCCCTCCTGATCCAAGACCTAGAAAAAGACCTTCCTGAGGAATACTAGACCCAAATCTATAGGAAGAACTCAGATGGGAGTGACTACATTTCTACAGTTATCAACTGAGCCACCCCCCTAGACCAAGTATACTTTGAAACATCTGAAGGAGAGGAGGACTACCACCTATACAACTCCAGAGACAAGTTCAATCTACATCATTATACAGACAGCTACACAGACTTCCAACAAGGTGAACAGGATCTCACTACTTCACAACAGCAAGGAGCAGACAAGTTCAACACCAGTTATATCAGCCCCCTAGCACCTTCAATCACCCGAGCCTCTGTACCTTGGTCACTTACTCCATGGCACTATCCTCAAGAAGCAAGGAACACCAGTCCTCCCAGTGCCCCAGTATTTAATAATCACCAACAGTCTACCAGAGAACCCCCACCCCCATTGAGAATCTCTACCCCAGTATTGATCAGAAGAGCTAGATTTCCTATACCACCAAGACACCGCTCTCTGCCTGTACCCTCTGTATATTAAGCACCTTCACCACCCCCACGAGGACCATCAAGGAATGCTACTCCTGAACCAGAATCAGATAGTGAGAACAGCAAAGACAAGCCAGACATGAGTTACTTACAGAAGTTCCACAGTGCAGAAAATGAAGATATTGAAGAATTCATTGGAGAAATTGAAGTACAAGCAGCAGCCAAGTGATGGGATGCAGAAAGAAAACTCAGCATTGTTGAGTCACTTTTGAGAGGCCCAGCCCTTCAAAGATACAATCAAGTTAGGCATAATGGAGAAGAAATCCATAGGGCTGAACAAGAAACTCACCTTGTAGCAAATGGACATTATGCACAGAGATATATCATCCACAAAGGCTGGCTCCATGCCTAGTTCAATGGTCTTGAATGCCAACAAGAAGTACAAGAAGCTCTGACCTACATAACCCAAGCTGTCAATGAAACCCCAAAGAGTTTCTATTATCAGATCCAAGCACAATGATCAAGGCAAACTTGCAGCCTGCCATCCAACTTGCACTGGCTTCAACTACCTTCCTTAATGGCCTATACCCAGAACTCAGAAGGTAAGTCATTAGGATGGGATACTGGAGTATTGAGCAGTAAGTTGCTGGAGCATAAGGATGTTGGGAAGCAGATTACAGACCAGTCTAGCAAGTATAAGTTCACCATGAACCTGCTAGAGCCGAGGTCCCAAGGTCTCAAGAAACTACAGCAGAACAAGAGAATGTATTCCTCAGAGCTCGGTTGGCCAACTATGAGAACAGACCCCTACCTTCAGCTTCAGCCCAATTCAGTCAACAGCCACAGCAACAGCAGCAGCCACCAAGGATACAAGATGACCCAATGACCATGCTCACCAAACAGATGAAGGACTTAGTCATCATGGTAGCACAGTTGAAGAATCAAGGAGGGAGACAACATGATTACCATCATGACAACAGATCAGACTACCAACAATAGAACAATAGGAGTTCTTCTCAGGTACCCTCAGCTGCAACTATAGGCTCAGCTACAGCAGGTCCCTATGTCCCTACCTGTTTCTACTGCGGAAATCAAGGCCACATCCAAAGGCACTGCCCAAGGAAGCAAGCTACTCAGTCCAATGACAGAAATTTCAACCTTATTCAGATAGATGAAGAGATCTGCCAAATAGAAGAAGAAACAGCCTGGCTTCGAGACCAAGGAGACACCCTCTCATATTATGAAGCCTACCCCTCCAAGGTGACTTGGGATGCTGCACCTGCACAGACCAGAGGACAAGGAAGACCCCCAAAGACCCCACCACTATTGCCAGTAATGGTGTCAATAAGCAAGCACCCAAGACATGGCCATTCCTCCTCAGACACTCTCCAGAAAAATGACAAGTGAGTCAGAAGAGACACCCCCGAGCCTGAGGCCAGACCATCAAGAGTATCAAGGACTACCTCTCTGCCCAACCCTGAAGAAGATGAGCACATGAGTGTGGAGTCCTCAGCAGATGAGATGCCCACCAGGAATGAGAGACCTTACCCTCAAGGACCTAGACATCGAAGGAGCAGTAAACCTCATGCAGCAGCCTCTCTTTGAGACCAGATCCATCAACAGAATGCAGGCCTTACTGTCAAGCAAGTCCTCAAGAATGCCCCAGAAGTCAGGCGAAAATTCCTGAAGAAAGCCAAGGAAGATACCAAGAGACTTCCTGTCCAAGGACCACACACACAAGAGCCCAGCACTATCCATATAGTGCATGAAAATCGATAACAAGAACATCAATCCACAAGACTTGCAAGTAGAAAGGTGCATAGAGAAAATGCCCAAATTCTTATCGATACCAGAGCAGCAGTCTGTATCATCACTCAAAGGATATTGGAGAGAATCGGTTGGGGAATTGACAAAGGAACCAAAGCAAGAGTCATCATGGCTGATGGATCAGCATCTACCCCCCTAGGACTTGTGTGAGATATCCCCATTCAAATAGGGAAAGCCTGCCTCAATGTTCCTCAAGCAGTTGTGACCCCTGCAACCTCCTATGACCTGATCTTGGGAACAGATTGAATGCACCAAGTTGGAGCCAATGTGGACATCAGAAGGCAACTCCTAGTCTTCTCCATTCATGGACAGAAGCACAAGGTACCCATCAAGTCAAGAGGGTCATCAAGGAAAGTAAGCCAAGCCTTTGAGACAGAATGGCAAAGATATAGCGAGACAACTACCACTACTGAGGATGAGAGTGAAGCAAATTTCCTGCAAGAGATGAGAAGTGACTTTAATATCCCTGGAGATCAAGATAGCAGACCAGAAGAACCCTTTGTTGGAGTCATTAATATTGAGGGTCTATAATCAAGAATTGATGGGAGCAATAATAAAAGAGCAGTACATGAGTTTGCAGGGCCATCCACACAGCCACCACCTCCATTGGTAGAGAATCAAATCATGCAAGCCTTCTGCCTAGGCAAGTGTGAGCATTTCAACCACTTCTACTCACCGAGAGATGATTGCCTCAACTGCCAAATCCTGAATATCAAGAAGATTCCAATACCAGTAATCAAAGATAGAGATGAATTGCGACAAGCACCAGTCCCCATCCGAGCAACTCCAAAGACCTTTAAGAAAACATACCAAGAGCAACAAAAGGTTCTTTCCCAACAATCTGTCGAAACTCTCACAATCGAAAAAGACAGCAGTAGTTCCTACACCATCACTCGAGCCCTTCAGATTACTCTGCCCACCTATGACAAGTATCGAAAAAGATACCCCCACCAGTAAGGAAGTCAAGGAGCAAAATGAAGGCTTTGTCAAGAAAGGACACTGTGATTGTGGAAAGACCTTCACCTATTACTGGTGTGAATATCGAAGTGTTCATCTTAGCAAGGATGTTTACAAAAGCCAAGTCAAGAGAAGAGACCCCACCCTGTAAGAACCCCAAATCCGCTGGGCCTGCTGAAAGTGCAAAGAGATCAACCATGAAGGAAACTGCAAAGCAAAGAACAAAACCACCATCTGGGACCTACCATTGGAAATTCTGGTCTCATCTGTTGGCATTGCCACCCATATGAAGGAAATCAAGAAGTTAATCTTGCCTTCACCCTCATAGAAGCTCTGGACCCACTTGGAAGGACAGGATTCAATTATACAAGAAACCCAAAGACAGGAGCACACTGGCCATTCTCAAGCCAGAACAAATGGAGTTTCCACCTGCAATTGCAGCTGCTGGAGTACCCTTCCTCAAGACTCAGCCAGTCATTCAAGTCAAGTTACTTTCACCATGAGCTCAGCCCCCTCTTGCACAAACAGAAGAATCAGTGGGGTATGACCTCTGTCTCCCCTATCAAACAGTAATCCGACCTAGGAGTACCAGGACCTTTGACCTGAAAATTGCACTTGCTATACCACTGGGACTCTATGGTCAACTAGTATCAAGATCATCTTTAGCAGCTGAAGGAATCACCATGGAAGGAGGAGTCATTGATCAGGACTACCGAGGCCCCTTCAAGGTCATCATCCACAACAATGGAAGGACCCACTGACACTTCAGCCCCTTGACAGCTATCTGTCAGATACTCTTCATCAAGACTTCACAGCCCACCATCCAAGAAGTGAAGCAACTGGACAGCACTAAGAGAGGACAAGAAGGCTTTGGAAGCACCAATAGAGACCACCAGGAACCACCCATTAAGGTTCATGTAGCAAGGGTAGCTCAGTTCAGACAAATGAGACCCTATATCTGCCATCTCATCTGAGCAAGAGAAGATATCACCCTGCAACCTTACTAGCAAAGAGGTCTTGATGTACACCTCCCAGTAGAAGCTGACAACTTGATATTTGCACCATCAATGGAGCTCCAAGAAAAATATCACCTACTTCTGGCAGAAGAACAAATTCATGACCAGATGTCACCAATTCACATCCCTATCATGAATATGGGCTTTGAGGTGATCACTATTCCCAAAGGAACAATACTGGGATATTTTGAACCACTGATAGACACCTATGAGGAGGAAGTCTTTGAATTTTTGGGAAATGGCAAGCCCTCTCTGGTGAGACTAATGGTACTAGGGAAGAAGACTCAGCAATCAAAGCTGTTGACATCAAGACAACTCTAACCAAGGATCAGCAACAACAGATACAGGAGTTGATAGAAGAATACAAGGATATATTTACCACCACATATAATAACTTCCCACCATATCAATATGGAGAGCATCCTATACATACTAGAAATACAAAACCTATCTGACAGTGCCCCTACCAAACACCACACCATCTGATCAAGTTTGAACAACAACACATAGAAGAAATACTATGAAATAGAGTTATCAGACCCTCATCAAGCCCCTGGGCTTCACCAGCAATCATTGTTCCAAAGAAAGGAGGATGGAGATTAGTTGTGGATTTCAGGAAACTCAACAAAGTCACTACAGAAGATGCCTACCTACTGCCAAGAATAGATGACCTCCTCAATGCCCTTAGGAAAGCCAAGTACATGACCACCACAGATCAGTTTCAAGGATTCCAAGTAATACCTATAGCCAAGAAAGACATCTGCAAAACAGCCTTCATTACCAGATGAGAACAGTATAAATATCTCCAGATACCATTTGGACTCTGCAATACACCAGCTTCATTCCAAAGAATGATGAACCATATCTATCAGAACCTCATTGGAAGAAATGTGCTAGTCTATATAGATGATGTAATCATCTACTCTGAGACATTTGAGCAACACTTACAAGACCTCTGCGAAGTATTTGATACCATCTGAAGCTCAGGACTCAGACTCAATGCCAAGAAATGCTTCTTTGGGAAACACCAAGTCAAATACCTGTGGTATGTTGTCTCAGCTCAAGATATACATGCTGACCTGTGTAAGGTGGAGAAAGTCAAGAACTACCTAGTTCCTACCTCAGCAAAGGAGACCCTATCCTTTCTCATGTTGGCATCCTATTACCAGAGATTCATCCCAAGATTTTCAGACAAGGCAGCACTACTCTGAGATATCTCCAAGAAGGACCAACTATTTTACTAGAAGGAAGATCAGCAGAAGTCATTTGATCTACTCAAGAAAGCCCTCACTAAAGCCCCTGTCCTGGTGCAGCCAAACTTTGACAAATCATTCATCCTGGCAACTGATGCCTCTGCCCTTGGACTTGGATCTATTCTATCTCAACAAGATGACCAGAAGAAGGAACATGTCATTGAGTATGCTAGCAAAGCCACAAATGAGACTCAGGCAAATTATGACACCACCAAACTGGAATGCCTTGCAGTAGTATGGGCAGTAGACCACTTCAGACACTATCTCTTGGGAAAGAGATTTGCCCTCATTACAGACCATCAAGCCCTCCAATGGTTGTTCAAGAAACCAGAGCTCTCAGGAATCTTTGCCAGATGTATCATGTCTCTGCAAGAATACCAGTTCACCATTGTTTACAAGAAGGGTATCAAGAATTCAAATGTGGACACCTTGTCAAGAATCCCATGAACTCAAGAAGGAAAGGAGCCCCCACAAGAGAAGGCTACTTCCCACTTACCCAAATGAATCAAGAATTGCACCTTGCCCTCATCTGGAGCCTGCATCATAGGAGCTTCAAGAAAGGAATCCAGCCAGCCCACAAGCTGTTTATCCAGAGAAACTTCAAGAAATTTCAAGAAGGCAATGGTGAACTTTGGAGAGTAGAAGGAGACCAATACACCTGAGTTCCAAGAGAAGATGAGACACCAAAGATACTTACAACCAACTATAACCAGAATGCACATCGAGGAATTGGAGCTACCATTGCCAGAATCAAGAAAAGATACTGGTGGCCCAAAATGAGGAAGCAGATTTCTACACACATACAACAATATGATACTTGCCAGAGTTACTGACAAAAGCCAACCAACAAAGCACCATTAATGCCAATCCCAGCCCCTGCCGGAGCTTTCCAGAGACTTGGAATTGATATCATTGGACCCTTATCAGTAACTTATCAAGGAAGACACTATATCCTCACTATTGAAGACTACCTGATGAAATGGCCTGAAGCTTTTGCCATTGTAACTGCCAATGCTCAGACAATCATTGGAATCCTGTATGATGAAATTTTCAGCTGCCATGGTGTCCCTAAAGAAATCATCACAGACCAAGGCCATAAATTTGTCAACAAAGCAATGAAAACCTTTGCAAGTAACTTTAAGATCAAGCTGCAGCAAACAACAGCTTACCATCCACAGGTGAATGGACTCACCAAGCGAATGAACCAGACCATTAAGCGAGGTCTCAGCAGAACTCAAGATCAATTAAACTGGGATATCTACCTCCCAGCAATCCTGTTCAGTATCCACACCTCAAAGGCCACTGCTATCCAACAGACCCCCTTCTATCTGGTGTATAGTTGAGAAGTACAAGATCCTGCTGAACTAGTTCAATCAAATTTGATGAAACGAGTCACTGAGGAGATCACCCAGTTACACAAAGTACGCTAGCAAGCACAAGGATTTATAATACAAGCACAAGAATGGCAAAAGAAGTACTATGACTGCAAAGCTGACTTGGAGCCCCTGCTCATTGGACAACAAGTCTTGGTTTACCAAACCATCATAGAAGAAAACTGGAGTACTAAGCTTGAACCGAAATAGGAAGGACCCTATATCATACATCAAGTATTTGCAAACCACACCTACCAACTCAAGACTCTGGATGGAGTCATTCTTAAGACCAAGATACACCACAACCACATCAGGCTCTACTATTCGAGAGAGACAAAACACATTGATCAATCTCTGTATTGACTTCCTTGAATTGTTGATAACATATGGCAATAACCAGTGCCTTAAGCATCGGAAGTTTACTTTGAGACCCCAGAACTAGCAGAACATTTAGTGAACCAAAGCACACCGAAATGAAGCTACTTGCTGGGTTTGAATCCCTCTCGGATGGTTAGTCCAGTAATAGGCCCTCTGCCCTATACGAGGATGGCCAGTCCCTGCCAATGTGCCAACAACCTGCTCTTTGAAAAAATCAAGATACCACTATCTCTGTGTAACTCACCACCAAGGACGGCTCTAATTTTGCAAGGGGCAGATGTGACAATACCTTTGAAACCAGTGACATCAGAACTTAAAGACTGCTGTTACTTTGTAAGCTACCAATTGCAAGTCGTGACTCATCCATGACTCATCTTGACCCTAAGATGATCTTCATCAGAAACTCATAATGACTCATAATGACCTCAGTGGTATACTACTGATGATCAGGTGACCCTACCCCTGGACCAAAGGAGAAGACCTTCAAGAATATAAAAAGGAGCAGCAAGAAGAGATACAACAGCATCTACAACCAAGAAGACTTATCACAAACAAAATGCCTGCCATTATCCACCAAACAGCAAGGTCAAGGAGCCACCCTGGACCATCAGTTCAAGAATAGATGTTCAATAACATCAGAAGGGCCATAAGACTGCACACTAGAAGAATCCCTAGTCTGAATCTCTATACAAGGGATCCCTACCACTATACTCTGAACCACTATAAAATGGAAACCAGAATCTCAATGGTCACTCAATGCCTTCTCATGTGGCAAGAGTATGAAATGGGACACCACCTCTGCCAAGAATTCTTAGAGGCCAGCCATCAAGAAATTGCAGATGCTACATGCATGGACAGGCATGAGCAGCAATTGGCCAAAAGAGTCCATCAAATCTTCAGACATGCTCCTTGAGCCATTCCAAACCTACAGTATGTCAAAACCTCAGACATTTAAGAGCTGTCAAGCTGCCGGATGGATCACTTAGAACAGATAGTAGCAGAAGAGGCCCAATCTACCATTCTGGTTAAGAGTGAAGAAGTGCAAGATCTCTGGAACCCCCTTTTAGAAGACAATCCAGACCAGTTCATCTGAGGTTTGATTGCCCTATTCCAAGGCCCTCCTCTGAGGATCCGTGCCTCACAAAACCCCACAGATGTTCCCTATTTTGTGGAGGAAAACCTCATAGACTAGAGACCACAAGAGCATACATCTCTCTCTGGTAACATTCACATTACACAAATTCCCACACACACTTTTGACACACTTTTCATCGTTTTATTGAGAAATCTCTTAAGGCGATGGCGACCAAGCAAGGCACGGACAGGCATACTGGTGTGGGGGATGGGCCAGCCTTCAAATGGCAGTATGGCAAGGGAGGGATAGGGCTGGGGCCAGGGTTTTTTGGACCGATGACGGGTGGAGGAGTAGGAGGAGGGCAGGAGTCGAGCAGGAAAGCTGGGAATGGAGGAGTAGCGAGCTTTGCAGCGGCGGTCAAGAATGGTGGAGGAGCTGAAGGGGCTGAGGGGTGGAGGATGATGGGGAAGGGGAAGGGGAAGTCTGGAAGCTTTGGAGGAGTGCACTCTGGAGGAGAGAGGAGGGG
>RQIL01004276.1:0-12940 GCA_003951145.1 Jimgerdemannia lactiflua
CACCCTTCACCCCTACGCCTGGCCCAGCTCCTCCACTCCCACTCAGCCTCCCCTTCAGTCCTCCAACCTTCTGCCATCCATCTCCATCTCCTCCTGTTCCACTCTTCACCGCCGCCGCGAAGCTCACTGATCCCTTGCTACTCCCCTCTCCTTCCTCTCCTTGTCTGCCCTCAGCTTCTCTTCCCCCAGTTGCCTTCCCGAACGATCCCATCCCAAGCCCATACCCTTCCTTTCCTTGCTGCCACCTGAACGCCACACCAGTGTCGGACCCAGTACGCCAACCAGGAGGTTGATTTGCTGCCATGTTGATAATCGGTTTCTTCAATAAACTGCTCGAGGTTTTTTGCACAAAATTTGTGTAACGTGAGTGGTAGTGGAAGAAGGTCGACTGTTTGCTGTTGTTACTACTATTATGCTCTTCTAGCCTGCAATAGTCTCAAGAAGTATACTTAATTGACCTCTTTCTCTCCTCCAGCCCTTACTACCATAATTGTAACAGTTCTGGTTTCTAAATGAGAAAGTGACTTATTCTGGAAGTTTCTGAATAGCTCAAAGAGTTATTTGGAGTTCAGAAAGATCTTGTGGTTTCTGGAAGAAAATATTCTGAGCTTTATTCATGAAAACAAAGAGGGTATTTATACACGATCTAAAAGAAAGATCCAGAAGAATCTAAGAAATCAAAGGAAATATTAAGAGGAAAGTTCTTAGTAAAGATGATAAATAAAGTTCCATAGGTTTCTATGAAGTTCCATAACTAGCTAAGACTAGAAAAGAAGTAATAAAAATATTAAAGCTAAGGCTTGGCACTAAGAAAGAATTTCTAAGCATTTGGAAAGTACTAGAAGATTATGGAATATTTAAGAAAGACAAAGAAAAGAAATAAACTACACTAAACAAATAAAATATATTAACTTATTGGCAAGAACTGGTCATTCTTGTATAAAGTAAGGGTCAAAGTATTATCTTGATTAGATGAGAACTAGTTCAAACCTCATTAGTTGCAGGCTTTACAGAGTTCTTTTGTGAATCTTGTTTCTGATACTATATTCTTTAGAGTGCTTTAATGCCTAATGTATCTGATCAGTACAGTATATCATCTACTATTTAAGGAAAGAACCTCACAGATAGTCAATGAGTTTTTTTTTGCTCAAACTCTTGAATAAGGTCTTGAGAGTTCTTGAGATTGATAATAGGTTCTCAGGTAGTATTATATTTAGAGTAGTCCATTCACTTGACTAGGTATTCTGTATAATAGTATTAGACTCACTTATCTAAGATTTTCTCAACTTCATACTCAATGTGGTCTTTGACTTTAACTGGTTCTGAGAGTGTTGAAATTCAGCTAGGGTATAGGGGTGACTGGTTCCAGGCCTTGAGCTGTGACATATGAAATACTGGATATATTCATATAGTTATTGGTAGATTGAGACAATAAGACTAGATGGAGACTTGTTTGGTAATCTTGAAGGGTCTAAGGTACTTGGATTGAAATTTGACTAACTAGTAGTTGACTTGTGATTGGACTTTGATATTGTCAGCTTTAAGTAAAACCATATCTCTAATGGTATAGGTAACATCTTACTGCATCTTATCTGCATACTTAGTTTGATATTATTGAGTATTTTGTAGATTTGTAGTAGTGATCTTGAGAAGGAAATCCATTTGTTGATAAGGTTCTGAGCAGTAGAGACTTATGTGTGACTGATTTGCTAGAATGAGACTAGGCTTATAGAGGTCTTGGAATTTTGACTATGAAGTAACTGAAAAGGAGAAAGACTAGTAGATTATTGGATAGTATTATTATAGGCAAACTCAATATAGGTCAGATAGTGGTCCCAATTATCTTGCTCATAAGATATAGTTCCTGAGCATTTTTTTAAGTATTCTATTCATTTGCTCAGTTTATCTATTAGTTTGAGAGTATAAGATAGTGAATATAGCAATTTGAGTACTAAGGATCTTGAAGAGTACTTATTAGAAATAACTTATAAACTTGAGATCATAGTCACTGATAATTACTCAAGAGAGTTCATATTGGTGGAAGATAGTCTTGAAGATTTTTGCAATTTCAGAAGTAGTAGTATTGATTGTGGTTAGCTTGGTGATTGTGATCTTGGTAAGATAGTTCACAAATATAATAATAGTATCATAGCCTAATTTGATTTATAGGAGTTGTATAATGAAGTCCATTGTGACTTGCTTGAACTTCTTAGTTAGAATTGGTAATAGTTGTAAAAGACTAGCAGACATTTAATTACTTGACTTATTTCTTTTGTAAAAATTATAGCTTTGGATATACTCTTTGATTTCCTTGAGTATATTTGGTCAGTAGTAGTCTCATTGAATATTCTTGATGGTTTTCTCAATTTCAAGATAACTAGCTAGTAGGGAGTCATAATGTTCATAAAGGATCTTATATTATAGTTCAGGATTAGTAGGAATATAGATCTTATCTTGATAGTATACAAGGTTGTTCTTGAGAATGTACTTTTTCTTGAATTCCTTAATATCCTTTTGTAGAACCAGAGAGTCTTGTTCATATACTGTTTTGATCTGGTTAAAGAATTCAGGTACTACAGTAACCTGTAAAATAGCAGTAAGGTTAGGTCTTCTTAAGAGTGCATCTGGTATAATTAGGGTTTTGCCAGACTTGTAGATAATTTTTGGGGTAAAGGTCTGAAGTAACTGACTCTACTTGGCTTATTGATAGAAAAGAGTTAGTTGAGTATTGATATACTGAAGGGATCTGTAATCTGTGATTATGTTAAACTTAATTTCTTCTAAGTAGTATCACTAGATCTTAAGAGTATGCATAATTGCCAGGAATTTCTTTTTGTGAGTAGCTAGCTTTTGTTCAGCAGGAGATAATTTTCTTAACTTAAAGATAATAGGTTTGTATTCTTGACCATCATCTTGAGAGATAACTATACTAATAGCAAAGTTAGATATATTAGTAGTGATAGTGAACTTCAAGTTCAGGTCCATATTTCTAAGAACAGATGTATGGGTCAGGTGGTTCTTGAGTTCTTGAAAAGCTTATTAACAGAAGATATCTCAGATATAAGAAACATAGTAGTCAGAGTTGGGTTCTTTTCACAGAAGATTTGTTAATAATTCTACTATATTAGAGAAGTTCTTGACAAATTGATGGTAGTATCTTGCCAGACCAAGAAAGGACCTAAGTTTGGTGAGATTTGCTAGTATAGACCACTATTCAACAGCTTGTATTTTCCTTAGGTCTACTTGAATTCCTTTGACTGATATAATATATTCAAGATATTTAACTTGATTCTTGAAGAATTCACATTACTTAAGCTTTGCATATAGCTTATATTCTCAGAAAATCTTGAGGACTTATTCAATATACTTGAGGTGTTCTTCTTCAGTACTACTAAAGATCAGAATGTTATCAATGTACATGAGTACAAAGATATAGAATTGGTCCTTAAAGATGGTTTGTATAAGATCTTGAAAGAATGCTAGCATATTGGTGAGATCAAAGACTATAACTAAGAATTCATAGAGTCTAAAGGGTATTATAAAGGCAGTCTTGGATATATCTTCTAGCTTAATTCAGATTTGGAGATACTTAGAGATGAGATCAATCTTGGTGAAGTACTTTATATTCTTGAGAGCATTAAAGATTTGATCAATAAGTGATAGTAGATAGTAGTTCTTAACTGTGATCTTATTGAGTGCTTAGTAATCTATGCATATTCACAAAATATCATCTTTCTTTTTAATAAATAGGACTAGAGCACTAAGGAGTAACTTGCTTAACTAAATGACTTCTTGCTTAATAAGTTTATTGAGTTCTTTTTTGACTACTTCAATTTAAGTAGTAACATATAGTATATCTTCTTCTTGGGTATGGCTATATTAGATACTAGCTTGATTTCATAATTATGGGCTCTTGATGATAGTAGACCAGGTAGTTTGTCTGAGAAGACATCCTTATATTTTTTTAGTAGTAGTTTGATACTTTTACTAATTGATAGCTTCTTATTTTCTTTCTTAGATTGGATCAGTGCAATGAGCCATATATAGCTTTCTTGAAGGCCTTCTTGAACTGAATTATGGAGAGAGTAGCAATCTGAGTTCTCTTCTGAGTCTTGTCAGGCTTAATAGTAATATTGGCTCTATCTTGAATTAAAGTGACTTCATTCTTGGTCCAATCAATCTATGGGTTATGTCATATAAGCCAGGGGTTGCCTAGGATCAGATTATGGTCTCCTAGAGGTGCTACTTTGAAATCTAAACATTTCCAGTACTTCTGAATCTTAAGAGGAAGTTTAGTGACAATTGAGTCAATTGGTAGAGTAGTGCTATCAGCAGTGACAACTTCATCATTCTTGCTGACTGGCTTAGTAAGAATCTTGAGTTTATCAATAAGGTTCTTGTTGATGAAGTTTTCAATAGCTAGTGCTTCCAAACGAATCGAATCAATTCAAATCGAATCGAATTGAGGGTCATTCGAATCGAATCGAGGGTCTGATTCAAACCCTATTTTTCAAAATGTAATAACTCGACGAATACACGTCCAAATTCAATGATATTTAGCTTTTTAGATTCCCCTATATAAGAGGAATCTAACAGGCTAAAGATCATTGAATTTGGACATGTATTCGTCAAGTTATTACATTTTGAAAAATAGGGTTCAAATTAGAACTTGAATCAAATTAGCCTTTGATTCGATTTGAATTGAATCAAATTGGACCTTTGATTCGATCGATTTGATTTGTTGGGAGCACTATCAATAGCTCCACTATCTATGAGGATATCTAGTTCTTGTCCTTTGACTAGATCCTTGAAGATGAGCATCAAGTTGGCTTAGTTTTCAACTATACTAGCAATTTATTCAGTACTGCCAAAGCCTTTCTAATCTCACTTAGTTGGAGACAACTTTGTGACTTTCTTGATAGCAGACAGAGTAGCTTGCTCCAGAATGAGCTATATAATTCTGTCACCTTCATTGACAGTATATGGTGGGTTCTTGTAATTGACTAGCAAGACTTGCATTTCTCCTTAGAAGTCAGAGTTAATGACTCTAGTACTAATATTCAGTGAGTGCTTAATACTGAGACCAGATCTTGGTACAATTCTTACATAATGTTCTTTGGGAATTTTGACTACAAGGCTAATTGGAATGAGTCTTCTTTCATAAGCAGAGATAGCGACTTATTATACAGACTAAAAATCTAAATCAATGGCTTCTTCTGCTATAGTTGGGGAATCTGGGCCTTGAGATTGACTCATATAAAATTGAGTATAACTTCTTATTTAACTGATCAATCTTGAGTATCTTTAGACAGGACCAGAATCCTCTTGGGTTCAGTAGTCTTCTTGGGACATTTAATAGCAATGTGACCAGGCTGTCAGCAAAAGAAACAGGCTCTAGCCTTCTTGAGATACTTCTTTTCCTCAGGTGTAAGTTTGCTCTTTTTATTCTTATCAATAGTGTCTAAGTCTATAGGGGTAGGTCCAATAGTTCTGACTTTAGTTTCCTCTCTTCTGTGATTATTATTGAATGGGGTCTCTTCTGTTCAAAGCAGTGATCATAGATAATGATATTGAATCTATCAGTAATTTCATTATAGTGTCTAGATTCTTGGATTCTTCAAGTTCAATATAAACTTAGATTTATCCTTTCAGATCTTGGATGTACTTGTTGACCTGCTTGTCTTCAGTGACATGAGGCAGCTCTAGTAGAATAGATAGGAATTATATATTATATACTTATATAGACTTGAGTTGTTTGATGTTTACTAGATAGTCTTGTACAGCCTTAGTACTGTTGACTGATTTGAATTGGCCTTGAATAGTATCTGAGAATTCACTCTAGATTTTTATTCAGCCAGAGAATCTGGTGTTCTGGATATAATTTTGCCACCAGATTATAGTATTTTCTTAAAGAAGTGTAGCAGCAAATTGAACTAGTACTGCTTTATCCAAATTGGTCAGTTCACCATACTACTCTAATTGGAAAAACTGAGCATTGGTAGACAGTTCTTCTCTTTGGCTATCAAAGATATCAGACATCTGAGACTTGATGGTAACTGTTATCAAAGATATCATTATTAATATAGGTACTGACTGAGCAGAGACCTTACTATTCTTTTTGTCCAAGCAATCTTGAAGTTGAGAAATCTGAGCCAATATAGTATGCAAAAGACTTTTGATAGATCTGATTGACTAGCTGGAGATTAGCTATTGTAACATAGCGGACGCTAAACTTAGCAAGTATGTCGGATTTCTTTATCTTGAATTCTTGTCTTCTTGACTCCCAGAGTCAGTAGTTCCGTGAGGCCAAATGTGTCAAAGAGGTAATCCCAAAAGTCCCTTTATCGGTATACTTGTTCTTTATGCTAACACTTTCGATCTCAGGTTTATTCACTCGAAGATACTGGGTTATTTATACAAGTTTACTAGCTATGAGGTGGCTAAGTTATGACTACGTTTCTTATGAGTCAGTCTCTACATCTGCTAAGATCTCTACATCTGCTAAGATCTCTACATCTGTTAAGATCTCTACATCTGCTAAGATCTCTACATCTGCTAAGATCTCTACATCTGTAGAATTTCTACAGTTGCTAAAGTTTCTACAGTTGTAGAATGACTGCTATACTATATTGGGAATTGGATTTGTGTGCCACGATCAAATGTCTATTCCCCTGATTCTTGTTACTATTTCAGGTCAACTGTCACAACTTCCTCCTGAATAGGTGATTCATCCCTAAAACATCCTATTCACTCGAATTCCCAAGCCTCAACTATCTGAATCTCCTTGTATTGCACAATTTGTGTCATTACATTCTCCCAATGTTGTCTTCTAATCTGGCTGAAGTCTCCTGGTACTACTCCTCAGAACTGGGCTAGAGCTGGTTCATCATCCTTAAATAGGTGGTATATTCTGGTAGCAATGAGGATTTGAGTGTAAGAGAGCTGACACTCACGAATCCAATCTTCTCCATCCATAGCTGGCTTTGAATTCAACAGTTGCCCCAACTTGAAGTATTCCTGAAACTCAGTTTGGTTTTGATAGGCATTGAAGTGTGAGATCCAGGACAAGTGCGTGTTTACCATGCTTTGGATACTGTCAAAGGATTCATCCATTATAGGTGGTTCTGTAGAGCACCACTGTCTTTCTATAGCTCTTTGGGCAGCACTAGTGATCTTGAGGGCTGTGGCCATACTTCGTTGATTTGCCATGGTACCTCTTGAGTCAGTTTCGGTGAATGGTGGTGGGGATTATTGTGCCTGAGGGCTATAGTAGTTGGAAAGTAGTCCCTGCACTAGATAAGGTCCCTCCCACTTGGGCTTCAGTTTTTATGACCAAGAAGCTTCCACCATATTCCGATATACCAGAACTTCATCTCCTATCTTAATAATCTCCAGGGACTTGTGGGTTTTTTCTGCATTGTTCCGCTGCAATACCTGCACCTTGATGATATAATCCTCTGCCTTTTTCCTAATTTGATGTAATCTCCATATCTCCATGTCTACATGCTTCCAGATTGTGTCATTGTTTGCTGACAAATTTCCACTAGAACTTTCTTCTCCGAATAGCATTTCTCACAGTGTGTAATGAGTACTTTGTGATCATATATCCCATAGAGTGGATAACGCTATTGGAAGATAGTGGTCCCAGTTTCTGTATTCGTCACAGATCTTGGCAATGATGTTCTTGAGGGTCTTGTTGGTTCATTCTGCTTGTCCATTTCCTTATGGGTGATAGGCTGTGGTCTTGATGTGTTGAATCTTGTACTTTTTGTAAAGTATCTCATAGAACTGGTTGACAAATTCTGTCCCTCTGTCTGTGGTAACTTGCTTTGGAGTCTTGAATCGGTAGATGATTTCTCTGTGCAAGAAATCAGCAATTGATTGTGCATTGGCTTTCTTGAGGGGTCTGGCCTCTACCCATTTTGTAAAGAGGTCTACGATGACAATGATATATCAGTTGCCTATCAATGTCAGGGGTAGGGGACCAATGACATCTATTGCAATGTGGGCAAATGGTATTGGTTCAATGTCTGCTGATCTGGGGGCTTGATTCTGTTGGTCTTGTTTCTGCTTCTGGCATTTATCACAGGTCCTGACAAATTGCCTGATGTCTTCTTCCATTCCGGGCCACCACATGGTCTTTTTCGCTTTGTCATATGTGTTTGTTCCTCCTATGTGGCCTTGCTCATGTACTTTCTTCATTACTTGATTCTTTCGGTGCTCAGGAATGACTAATTGCTGTCCGTTCTTGAGTGTCTCTCCATCAGTTTCGAATTGTTTCCATGTCCAATTAATAATTGTTTTTGTCCATTCTTCCAGATGTGGGGGCATCTTTCGCTGCCCCAAGTAGCTGATGATTCCATAGTACAGCTCCTTATTCATGATGATTGTATTGGGGTTGGGTCCTTCAGGGCATCTGTAAAAGGGCATCAGCATTGGCATTCATTCTTCCAGAGTGGTGGGTGATTGTGGCATCATAGGCTTGCAGTTTCATAATCCATCGGGCATAGATTCCTTTTGGCTTGCTGGTGGTGAGCAACCAGGTGAGTGCCAAGTGGTCTATCTGGATGGTGAAGTGTCTTCCAGCAAGGTAGTAGTGGAACTTCTCTATGGCCCAGATAACTGCAAGGCATTCTAGCTTGTATGACTTGTAGGACTGCTCAGCTCCATGGGTACCTCTGCTGAGATAGGCTACCACATATTCAGCACCATTCTTCTTCTGGGCAAGGATGGCTCCAAGTCCCATTGCACTGGCATCCATCTGCAGGATAAACTCTTGAGTCCAGTTGGGTCTTCTCAAGATTGGAGCCTGTGTCAATCTGGTCTTGAGTTCATTGAAGGCCAGTTGCTGCTGTAGTGTCCACTGGAATTTGACCTCCTTCCTGAATAGGTCATAAATGGGACTGGCAATGTGAGAGAATCTTCAAATGAATCTTCTGTAGTAGAATGCAAGACCCATAAAGGCCCGAGCTTCAGTGATGCTGGTGGGTACTGGGTATGCTGCTACTGCCTTGATTTTTGTGGGGTCAGTATGTGTTCCTTCATGATTGATGATATATCTGAGGTATGCAATTTCTTCTTCTCCAAATTTGCATTTCTTAGGCTTGATATAGAGGCCATGTTTGCAGAGCCTTCTAAGGATTTCCTTGATGTGTTCCAGGTGTTCCTTGGCTGTCCGACTGAAGATGATCACATCATCCACATATACCATCATCCATTTTTCCATAACATCTCTAAAGATGCTATTCATCATTCACTGGAAACTTGCTGGTGCATTGCACATTCCAAAGGGCATGTGAAGGTAGACATAGGTTCCATCTGGAGTAATGAAGACTGATCTTTTGCTGGCTTCAGATATAAGGCTGATTTGGTAGAATCCTGAGAATAGATCCAGAGTGGTATAGAACCGTGCTTCATTTCCCAGCATAATGAGGATGTCACTGATATTGGATAATGGTTGTCTGTCCTTTCCTGTGACCTCATTGAGTCTTCGGTAGTCTGTGCATAGTCTTGGTGCGAATTCTCCTGGTCGGCTTCCTTTCTTTGATGCTAGGATGATAGGTGATGACCAGGGGCTGCTAGCTTCCTTGATGATACCAGATTCCTCCATCTCCTTGATTTCCATCTTGAGCCATTCCCTATAAGCTGGTGGAATGGGGTGGGCCTTCTGATAGATTGGCTTTGCATCTCCTGTATTGACATCATGATAGAATAGAGGCTTCTTGGTCTTGATGTCCTTGAAATCCATGGCTAGTACATCTTCAAATGTATGTAGGAGGTCTGCTAATTCTTTCCTAAGAGGGAAGTTCCTTCCAACTATGTAGGTGTGTTTGTCTTGGCTTTCCTCCTTCTTGTGCTCTAGTTTGGTAATTTTGGTTGCTGCAAAGACTCCTCTTCCTATGGAGCCAAATCCAGCTCTTCCTTGCTCAGTTTGTCTGATGTTGGAGACTTCTTTGATTCTTGGGTTAAGGACAGGTAGGATGAGCATTTGTGCCAGCCGATCCTTCTTCCTTACTTCGAATGGAATTGTTGGGTTATGATTCCTGGCAAGGAGGAGGATTTCTCCTGTATAGTCTGAGTCGATGACTCCTCCTTCTATAGATATTTCGCTTTTTGCCAAGCTACTTCTTGTCTTGAGGATTCCAATGTGGTTTGGTGGAATGGTTATTTCAATTCCTATTCCAAGGATGGTGGTGGTCTGTGGTTCGAGGATTGTATGGGTGGTGGTAGATAGATCCATTCCAGCTGCGTTTTCTGATTTGTACTGAGGCATGACTGCGTCAGGGTGGATTCTTCATATTTTGACTGTGATATCTTCCTCCTCATCTTCACTATTGTCCAATAGTTCTGGTGGTCCATCCTCAGGTTCCTTCTGATTCCCTTTTGGCCTGTTGGTAATCTTCTTTACTTCGATAATGCAGGAATAGCAGCGATCCAAGTGTTGGGCACAGTACATTCCCTCACCATGGGGGCACTTTCCTTGTGGTGCATATCCATCTGCGATTCTTGTATACCATTCTTCATCTGTTAGCTGCTTGCTTTTTCCTTTCCTTATGGTGAGCATATAGGCCTCTTCCTCTTGTTCTTCCTCCATCTCAGGGTGGACTCCTTTGTGGACATTGATGGGAATTCTGATCTTCCTGCCTCGATAGACAATCTGCATCTTCTGAGCACTGAGATCAATCATTGCCTTGGCTTTATGAAGCCATTGATTGCCGATGAGGATATTATAGTTGGTTGCATTGGTGACAATGACATCTACTGGGATAGTGGCTTCTCTGAACTTGATTGGAACATCCCGGATCTTTCCCAAGGGAGTTGCTTGCATTCCATCAGCTATGACGAATACCAGTTTGGTAGCTTCTTCTATTTCCCAGCCCAGGTGGTCTACTGCCTTCTTGGTAATGAGACATCCCCCAGCTCCAGTATCAATGATGGCTTCAAAGACTCTGTCTTCAATCTGACAAGTGGCATAAGCTGATGTTTTCTGATTATCTTCACTCTCTTCATCTGAGTCTTCTTGTGCATTATTGGCTTCGATTATTCTCCAGCCTTAGTCTTTGCCAATATCTGAGATTCCTGTTCTCATTTATTGTCTGAAAGTCGGAATTTCTGCAAGTTGACCAAAGGTTGCATTGACTTTTTGGTCTTTGAGATCCTTGAAGATATCGTACTTGAAGGTCTTGGTCTTGCACAACTTCTGCTCCTTCTTTCCCTTACTTGATGGTGTGGTGTTTTGGATGATATCTTCTATGGCTTGTTCTAGCCTGGCATCCTGTTCCAGCTCCATGTCCTGATCAGCCTTGCTTGGCTGTATCTCTTTTTCAATGGCTGCTTCTAACCTCTTTGTTTGTGCTTGAGTCTTTTTTGGAGGCCTCCCAACTGGCTTCTTGTAAGGAGTAGCTCAGTTGTCCTTCTTGCTTGAGGTGGCAGGGTAAGCTTCCCATTCTTTCTGCTCTTCCTCTGATTCTCCAATTTCCTCAAAGGTGATAGTATTTACCTGTTCTTGATTCCTAGCTGCATTGCTTGGTTGAGCCTTGTGCTTGTTTTCTGCCATGCATTCTGAGGCATAATGGCCTTCTTCCTTGCAGTTGTAGCATATTATAGATTGTCTTTCATTCGTGGCAGCAAACTTCTGCACCGGTTGTCTTTTGAACTCTTTGACCATGTCACTGAGATATGTGGTCATTTCTGCAAACTGTTTGGCCAGTTCCTCCATTGGATCAGCCTTCCTTGATTCTTGTTGTAGTGGTTGTTGTTGTTGAGTATTCCAGTTGACTATAGCAGTTGGGACTATGTGGGTATTCCTTGGTTCTATTTTTACTCCGGTTATTCTTTCCATCATGTGTCCTTGTGGGTGTCTGGTGGTCCAGTATCTTTGAGCATAGGCAACTTTCTGTGTTAAGTCCAGTGCCATTGGGGTGGATCAGATGGCTAGGGCGATTTCTTGGTAGATACCTTTCATAAGGGTATTTTCGGCCACCTGGTCTTGAACTGCATCAGGATAGTCAGCCAGGACTATTTGATGCTGGATCCTTGTGTAGAATGTATTTGGGTCCTCAGACATTCCTTGACAAATGGTGTTCAATTGATCCTTGAGGGCTTGTTTGATTTCATCAATATAGTAGGCATTTCGGAGCCAAGCTTTCATGGCTAACAGTGTTGCCGGGGCATCAGCTCCTGCATGGTTGACTGCAGTGAAGGTGGTTCTTGCTGGGCCTCGAAGGCTTACTGGGAGTAGGGCTACTTGTTGTGCTGGTGTTAAGGTCCTAACAGCAGCATATTGCTCGAAATCATCAATGAAGGTGATGATTGATTCATCAGAGGTATATCCATGGAATATGGGTGGTCTCATATCTATTCTGTCTGGTTTGGTTGTGTGGGTTCTTGTGGTAGTTGTTTGTTGTTCAGCTTGAAAGTGAGGGATTCATCTTGAATCACCAGCCAATGGGCACCAAGTTGGTAATGTAGCAGACGCTAAACTTAGCAAGTACGTCAGATTTCTTTATCTTGAATTCTTGTCTTCTTGACTCCCAGAGTCAGTAGTTCCGTGAGGCCAAATGTGTCAAAGAGGTCATCCCGAAAGTCCCTTTATCGGTATACTTGTTCTTTATGCTAACATTTCGATCTCAGGTTTATTCACTTGAAGATACTGGGTTATTTATACAAGTTTACTAGCTATGAGGTGGCTAAGTTATGACTATGTTTCTTATGAGTCAGTCTCTACATTTGCTAAGATCTCTACATCTGCTAAGATCTCTACATCTGTAGAATTTCTATGGTTGCTAAAGTTTCAACAGTTGTAGAATGACTGCTATACTATATCGGGAATCAGATTTGTATGCCACGATCAAATGTCTATTCCCCTGATTCTTATTACTATTTCAGGTCAACTGTCACAATATATATAAGTTTACTAGTCACATATATTAGCTAAATA
>RQIL01004287.1:0-12939 GCA_003951145.1 Jimgerdemannia lactiflua
ATTTGCCAAAATCTCTGCCCCAATCCGAACCTTGCTGAAGAAAGGAGTACTGTTCCAATGGAAAGAACCACAAGAAGAAGCCTTCCGAAAACTACAACACTGCCTGACCTCAGCACCAATCCTAGTCTGACCAGATCTACAGAAACCTTTCATTCTGTACACTGATGCATCCAAGAATGGCCTTGGAGCAATTCTTGCACAAGAAGGACCTGACAAACAGCACCATGTGATAGCTTATGCAAGCAGAGCCACCAACAAACAGCAGACCAACTATGGGAGCACCAAATTGGAATGCCTTGCAGTCATATGGGCGGTCACCTTATTCAAACATTACCTCATTGGAAGAAAGTTCACCCTGATCACAGACCATGCAGCTCTCAAATGGTTACTGCACCGAAAAGACCCCACTGGAATCCTTGCCTGATGGATCCTTATTCTTCAAGATTATGAAATTAACATCATCCACAAAGCGGGAAGAACTCACAACAATGTTGATGTTCTCTCCCGCATGACCCAATGAACCAAAGGAAGGGTGTACCTCAGAACTGCACCCTCAAAGAAGTTCCCAAGACCCTCAAAGAGCAAGAAGGTCTCATCTGACAAGAACACCAGAAAGCCCACCAAGGACAGACAAATACAGAAGACAAGATTCGAAAAGATTATCAACATTGGCCCCACCTTAGAGCACAAGTCTGAGACATCATCCAAAAGTGTGACACCTGTCAGAAGTATCAAGGAAAGAAGAACTATTGAGCCCCTCTGCAACCGATTCCCCCACCCACTCACATCTTTCAAAGATGGGGAGTAGACGTAATTGGACCCCTGTCAGTAACACCAAAACGAAACAGATACATCCTGGTATTTGTTGAACATCTGACCAAATGGCCCGAAGCATACCCCATGGAGATTGCAGATGCCCTGACCATTGTTGGACACCTTCATGACCTCACCCACCGATATGGACCCCCTGAAGAACTTATCTCTGACCAAGGAACTGAATTTGTAAACAACATAATCTCAAGTTATGCACGAATTCATGGGATCCACCTGAAAAGAACCACCTCTTACCATCCGCAAACCAATGGAATGACCGAAAGAATGAACCAGACTATCAAGAAAGGACTTGCCAAGGTTAATCCTACCAATTGGGATCTCTGCTTATCTGAAATCCTGTGGGAAATCCGAAACACCCCTGCTGCCTCCACCAAACAAAAGCCCTTCGAATTGATGTTTGCCAAGAAGACCAGAACTGCTGACCATGAGAATCTCAGAAAGCTTCTTGAAAAAGGAGATCAGCTGCGAAAAGATGCCCAAAAACAGATTATCAAGGCCAGGAAAGACAAAAGAAGTATTATGACCAAAAGCAGAAGGATCAGAAGATCAAGATTGGAGATCAAGTCCTAGTTTGGAGAAGCATGATTGAGACAAACTTTGCCGCCAAACTGGAGCCGAAATGGGAAGGACCATACCTTGTATACAATATCAGAGGAACCAGCATCTATATAAGAAGTATGGATGGATGGATCTTGAGAACCCCAGTTCACATCAATCGCCTCAAGATATACCTGCACAAACCATGACTCAGAGGATAGACCAATGCCTCCAGACTCTTATCCTCAGTTTCTTCCAAGCCCTGCCAATTCCCTTGCCCCAGTTCCGCCTGCTTGAAGGAACTCCAATACAACTGATTCAGAAGCATCAAGAGAATCTTGCTATTGCCCAGAGATTGCTTCAGATCCACCACCTACAAGCCTTCTACAATATCGGTCAACTGCTACAAGAACAGCCATACATTGAAGGACCAGCAGGCATAACCTGCCGAGAAGCAAGAACAGCCAAATGAATCTACACTTTATACAAACGAAATGTTGGAGCCCTAGTACAGTCCCACTTCTACCTCAATGATATCCACCAGATGAACGAGACTACCTTCCAGAGTACTCTCCAACAAGTAGACTTCCTGTTTCCCAAAGGACAAGAAGAAGATCCAGAATTAGAATGGAGTGACCCAGATACAGAAGATGACAGGACAGGTATAGATGCAGAACATGCTTATGCCTATTGGAATGATGACTAAAGGACAGTCTGGGACAGACCATCCTTTAGTGGGGGCTGATGTGATGAACCACAAGAACATACCACCCAAATTATTGCCAGATGACAAGCCAGATGATATGAACAGCCAGCCAGATGATGTGAACAAACCAGATGACATGAACACTCAGCATAGTAACCAGCCCAGCAACCATTGCTGCAGAAATTGTATAAATAACCAGATAACCAAAGAAGGGAAGAATGTGGACAGTGGCTGTCTGCTGGACAGTGGCTGTCTGCCCAAACACACCATAAATAGCAATCTATAATTAGCCAGATAGCAACCAGGTAGCAACTACAATGTATAAAATACCCCAGAGACAAGAGTGAATAAACCTCAGTTCCGAAAGCAAAAGCAAAAGTCAATTGTCTGGTACACTTAGGAGGAGAAACCTGCCAATGAGCCACTGCCAAGAAATTGTGAGCATTGTTCTATTCCCAACTCCAGTCCACTTTCCGTTAGAAAAGATTGGTTCGCTTGCTAGATAAGCCTGAAGTTTGCCGTTACCCAGTTTTGCCGCCAAGTTCAAGTGAAGAACCTCGCCGCCATTTAAGAAGCCCGCCATTTTTGTTCAAGACCGCCGCTTAAGGAATAAGCCACCATTTTTAAGTCCATTTTCAAGAAGTCCACCAGTCCGCTGCATTCTGCCGATCGTCCGCATCGTTCGCCCGCATCGTCCGCTTAACCACATTGTTCGAAGAACTGCATTGCTCAAAAGAGGACCACTGCACTTAAATCGTCCGCCAGAAAAGGAATCTGATTGCCTGATTCCCAGAGAGCCCGCTATTAAGGAAATCTGCCTGATTACCCAAGATTGGATTCCCAGAAGAGCCCGCTCTATTAAGAAATCTGCCAAATTCGAGAAATCCGACCACCCAGGTCACATGAATTTACCCACCGCCCAAAGAAGGAAATCTGCTCACACAAAGGACCGTCAACTCAAGAATGCCACCAAATTAAGAAATCGCATGCAGAAAAGTCTCCAGCTGTTGAATATTATACCACTAAATACCAGTATCGGTACCAACACCAGTACCAGACCTATATAATACCCGAACATTTTGTTGCTTTTTAACAAAGTAACTGGGGGCTCAAGCCAATCTACATAGCTGCCCAACCTTGTAATTTGCCTCTATTGAGCCAGGCACATTACAATACTTTGATGTCAAGCAAGAAACCACCTAGACTGATAATTAGAAAGAAGACAAGAAAGATCTCTTGATCAAAGCTCTATAAGGAATCCTTCAAGGAGAATTAAAAGGAGAAAAGCCCACCAAAGAATAGAAGAAGGATAAGAATGAGATTCAAGATCTCAATTTGAAAGTAGACAGACTAGTTGGGCAGATTGAAAGGCTCACTACATGTGAAAATTGAGACTACCAGCCAAGATATCCCCCATATGAAAATCAGAATTTTCAGCCAAGCTATCCATGCAAAAATTGGAACCACCAGCCAAGGTATCTCTCATGTGAAAATTGGGATCACTAGAGGAATTATCCATCCTCTAATAGCCGAAAACATTCTCCAAAAGATAGGGCACAAGTCCAATACTACAAATGTGGATAGCAAGGACATTATGCTACCAAATGCAACAACCAAGGCAACTCAAGGAATTCTGAACCACCAAACTGAAAGGATGCCCACAATAAGAGGACAGAAGCTCACCCAGTAGAAGACTATAAGCAGAGTAATAGTGAGGAATACAGTGACCTAGACTTATACCCAACTAAGGCTGAATATAGAGAAATAGTCTATCCAGCAGAAAAAAGGAAGAAAGCAGTAGGCCACCCCCAAGCAGTTAAGAAGCCACCCAAAAGAACAAGCAGAAGAATCATTCAAAATGAAGATGAAGAAGAACAGGTTGATATATCCTCTCCATTCTCCTTCACTACTCATCTCTGGAGCTACTATTAACAGAGAAGATCCTCTACCAGAATCTGCTGATGAAGATATGGGAGAAGAACCAGAATCAGAAACCAAGACTCCAAAGTCCAAGAAGAAATACATCCCAAAGACCATGCCCCAGGACATCTACAGTTAAGCCTGGAAGAAGATCCAAAAAGCCAAGATAGAAGTTCCACTCTTGCAGTTCCTTCAATTGATACCTACTGGAGTAAGAAACAAGTTGCTGTAAACCACCAGATTCTATATAGGAAGAATTCTCATTCCTTAAGAAGAACCAGCAACCCCAGCAGTATAAGCTGCAGAAAGACATGTCAGCACCTATCTGTTTGGAGAAATTAGAGGCCAGAAGGCAAAAATCCTCATTGATACAGGAGTAGCTATATGTGTCATTTCCAAGAAATTCTTGAATAGCATTCAATGGCCCATTGATAGACCCTCTAGCCTCAGCATCATAGTAGCAGATAGAGCCTGAACTCAGCCCCTGAGAGAAGTCTGAAATATCACTATCACTCTTGGACATATTCAGTTTGCTATTCTTAAGATAGTTATGACCAAAGCTGTCACCTATTATATAATCCTTGGCACCAATTGGATGAAGGAGATGAATGCAGATGTCAACATTGGTCAACAAGTACTCAAATTCGACTACAGAGGAAAAAAGTACCAAGTCAAGGTCACTAGCTTTAAACCATCAAAGAAGAAGAAGGTGACTATTCAAAAGAATGTATCAGCAGTAAAGAATCTACCACATAGAAGGAAGAAGAGAAGGACTCTGAAAATAACAATGATTCCATACTGAGGCCCTGAATCAACATGGTAGAAGACAGACCAGAAGATAATGTCTGGGTACAAGATACTATCTCCATCACAATTGAAGCCATTGCTAGAGAAGCCAGAGGATGCACCAAATGCCTCCAAAGACAGAAATGTGAGAAACACTCATTCAGACATGTGGGAATTTGAAAGAGTCCTGGTACTATATGTCCTGACTACAGGAGAAGAAAAAAGAGATACCCTCACAATACTTAGTTGAAAAGCCATACACAAGTCTTGCCCAATCCTGAAATCAAAGCAACAGAAGTTCAAGTAATTTGGGACCAACCACCAGAAGAAGAAGATGATGGTATTTATGAAAATGAAGAGCTCTCTGCAATTGTTTCATGAGATGATTCAAATTGAGCACTACAAGAAGGAGAAAATGATAACATCTCCTGGAGTAAAGAAGAAGCTAGACTCAGCTCACAGCCAGTCATCCCAAGGCCCAAAACCCATCAAGAGAGAGTCTTCTGAATGGGCAGATGTCCCCATAAAGTCATTTCCCACTCACCAAGAGACTACTGCTATCAATGCTACATATTGGACCAGTAAGCCAGATAGCCCTCTGAACCAAAATCTCTGAAAATCATTGCAGAAGGAACTTCATTCCAATAATCAGTCACCACACTTGTAAAGAGAAGAAATGGAGTAGAATTCTACACTCAGACAGAAGTGAAACCCCTCTCTACCCTCCCACCAAAGTATGATGTAAATGGATGCAGATTCCCAAAGTTAGGAGAAATCAAAGAAAGAAAGAAGTACTTCTAAGCTATGGAATATTATTATCATGAAAAGTATCCCAGATACTCACCTTGTCAACATGAAAAGATCCATCTCAGTAAGGATGTAATTGTATATATACTTAAGAGAGGAGATGACTGAGCCCAAATTCGAAAGAAGAAAAGAAGAGACCCACAAGGAAGATCCTCAAGATATATGACCTAAGAGAAGATATCCTGGCTCTCATTCACCATGCAACTCACCAAGGATGGATAGATGATGCTATCAACTTCATAGAAGCCCTGGACCCCACTGGAAAAAGAGGAATCAATTATCTTTGAGACCCCTCCACTGGAGCAAGATGGCCATACTTAGACATCAGAGGTTAGAGATCTGAAGCTACAGGAGCCTCAGCTCATGAACAGCCTACACTTGGTAAGAACATTGCACAGTTCACTCTACTTCATTTAATGCAATTCCACCAAAAAAGACACACCAAGAAGATATTGGCTATGATCTCAGTAGCCTTTATGATACTATTATGGGCCCCAAAAGTACCAAGCTCATCAGAACCAGCATTGCCATGCAATTATCAAAAGGAACTTACATCTAGTTTATCTCAAGGTCTGGACTAGCCCTTGAAGGACTCTTTACTGAAGGAGGAACTATTGATCCAGGATATACAGGTGAAATCAAGATCATCTTAAGAAATAGAAGTGGTGAATGAATTCGAATCAACAAAGGAAACAAAATCACACAGGTAGTCTTTCTCAAATACAAGACTCCTCAGCTACAAGTACCTAAGCTCACTCAAGGAACCAAACAAACTAAAGGATTTGGAAGCTTAGATAAGAAGAAAGTACATTTCCTTTAGATCAGCTGATTCAAAGTAAATACTCCTTAGCAAGTTTTTCACCAGCCAGTAAAGCTTCACAAGAACCTCATCCTTGAGCCAGGAGAACAGACAACTATCAAAATCTTTGCACCACCAGACCCCAGGAACCTCTTCTTCAAACTCAATGAAGAAATCTAAAACCTGCATATAGAAAAGTATACATTTCCTGATAAGATGAATTCTGTATACTCCCAAGCAACTAACACAAGCTGGGACAACATCATCTTGCCAAAAGGAACCATCATTGGACACCTTGTATCTTACCTCAACCAAACACACAGAGAAGTTTATGAATTAAACTTATAGAAAAATGACAAAAGGTCACAGAAGAAAGAAAAGACCCCTCTGTAACCCAGGAGAAAGTGAAGCCTTCCACAAACATTAGAGAAGAATTGACCCCTCAGCAACAACAACAATTGACTGAACTTCTTTATAAATATCAGAACATCTTCATTATAGATTATGACAATCTGCCATATAATCCATTATACTACTATAGTATAAATATAGGAAATGCAACACCCATCTGGCAGAAACCATACAGGATACCCCACTACTTAAAGATATTTGAGAAAGAACACATTCAGGAACTCTTAGACAATGGATTCATCCGACCCTCTACCAGCCCTTGGGCCAGTCCTATACTTATAGTACCAAAGAAAGAAGAATAGAGACTTGTTGTAGACTTCAGGAAACTCAATACAGTAACCAAAAAAGATACATACCCCTTGCTCTAAATTGATGACCTTCTGGACCAACTATAAAATGCAAGATACTTCAGCAGCATAAATCTATTCACAGGATTTCATGAGATATCAATGGACCGAACCCATCATCCTTCTTCCACTACCACTCACGTTACACAAATCTTATGCACAAAATTCAAGCAGTTTATTGAAGAAAACAACTATCAACATGGCAGCAATTCAACCTCCTGGTTGGTATACTGGATCCGACACTGGTGTGGCATTCAGGTGGTAGCAAGGAAAAGAAGGGTATGGGCTTGGGATGGGGTCTTTCAGGAAGGTGACTGGTGGAAGGGAAATGGATGGCAGGCGAGGAGAGGAAGGAGAGGGGAGTGGCAAGGGACCAGTGAGCTTTGTGGCAGCAGTGAAGGGTGGAGCAGGAGGAGATGGCGATGGATGGCAGAAGGTTGGAGGACCAAAGGGGAAGCTGAGTGGGAGTGAAGAAGCTAGGATAGGTGTAGGGGTGAAGGGAGGGGCTGGGGGGAGTGGTGTGACTGCTGATAACAGCAGGACTGGCAATCTGGAAAAAAAAGAAGATGTGACTGCTGATAGAACCAAGGGGGCAGCTGAGGGATTGTCGGTGACATGCAAGGGGGACCTGGCTGATGGTGTAACAGGGCTGGTGGTGGCACCATTGCTCAAGAAGTCTATTTTGGAATTCACAGTCATGATGAGCTTCCGGGGGCTGGCAGTAATAGTTAGGGCAGTACTGGTGCTCCTGGGCAAGTAGCTGAAGGATGTGACTTCCGTGAAGTTTTTGAAGGGCCTGGAAGGAGTAGAAGTTGGGTTTGTCAAGGAGGAACAAGTAGTGGTGACAGTGGCTCAGGGGATGCGAATTGGGGAAGTCGCTGTTCTGATGATAAAGTGTCTGCATTGGGACCCGAGAGTGGTGCATCTGGTGGTCAAGGGAGTTCCGATAGTATCAATGGAGAAGATGAAGAAAAGAGTTGAAAAGGTGATGCAGGAGTTTGGTGAAGTGGTAGATATTGGATTTCAGATGTGGGAGGGGACATCATTCCACACTGAAGATGTAGAGGTGCAATTGAGAGTAGCTGGGAAGGAGGCGACAGGAAAGGAGGGGACTGGTCCAGGGTACTGAAGTGGGAGCCCTTCGAGTGCAAAGTATTGAGGGTCAAGGGTTTGGAAGAGGAGGAGGAGGACCTGCTGACAGCACTGTGGGAGTTGGAGGGTGCTGTAGAGTAGAGGGAGAGAGCGTGGAAAGCCTTCGAGAAGACCACGATGATGGTGGAAATCAATGGGAAGATGATTCGTATAGACAAGTTGATATGGGAAAGGGCCCAAGGGAGGAAGCAGCAACAGGAGCTCCTTGCTAAGCTTGGGGCAGACAATAAGAAGGAAGGGGTAGGGGCAAACATAGCAGAGAAGAGTGGGCAGAAGGGGTCTGAGGGGTCTATGTTCTCTGAGCATGCCCCACAGCAGAGAAGAGCAGGTGCTGAAGAAGAGATTTTCTTTGATAACTGGAGGCCAGAGAGTGATATGGACAGGAATAAGGAGAATGTGAGGCCGGAGGAGACCATTGGAGAAGTAGGGGCTGAGGTAGAGGACGTGGTTATGAAGGGGGTGAAGAATGTCAGATTTGGAGTCCCAGAGTTGGCCTTGGGGGGCCAAGTAGTTGGGGTGTCTGGAGAGAGCCTGGTGGATGCGTCTGATGAGGAGTGGGATGAAGTGGCCAGTGCCAACCTGGATGGAGTTAAGATGGTGGGGAAGAGGGAGATGACTCCAGGAGGAGAGCATGTGGGGGAGGGGCCCTGGATGTACAGATTGATGAGAGATTTGGCAGATGAGGAGTTGGGCAATATTGACTTTCAACTGCTGAGTGAGAAGGACTAGAGTGACATTCTATGTGGAGTTGGAGTGGTAGGAAAGTTGGTGACAATATACTTGGTGGCACTGTTGGAGGATGAGGGGTATGAGGTGGATGCCACCAGAGAGGAGATGAAAATGGAGGCATGTCGAATGGTAATCGAGGGGTGGAGGGCCTGGAATGGCAGTGGGATGTGGGAGAAAGCATGTGTAGAGTATAGATCAATGATGGAAGAGAAGGATACAGAGGATGTTCAGGAGATTCTGGAGGCACTGGAGGCTAAGGAGAGAGTGGAGCTGGAAGCTGAGAGAGAACTGGATTTGTCTAGGATGGATCAGGATATGGAGATCTAGGGTGGACCCACAACTATAATATTTTTCAATATGAACAGTACAACCAACATTCTTTCACTCAATGTCAATGGGCTGAGGGGTTCAGAGAGATGTCAAAACATTTTTGTGTGGCTTAAGGATTCTGAAGCAGATGTTTTTTTACTGCAGGATGTGAGATGTGATGACAAGATAGATAAGTTAAACTGGTCGAGGGAATGGGGAGGGGCAACTGAATGGAGAGGAAAGGTTGGAATTCTTATAAGAAAAGGCAAGGGGGTTCTGCAAGATACTGGTGGGTGGGGGGATTGCTTGCTGTGGGGGGTATGGGCAAGGCCAGAGTGGGGGCCAGTAGTGGTGGGCTCTTGTTATTGCCTGGTGGAAAGAGGAGCGAGAATAACTTGAATAGAAGGTTTGCTAGACAGTGGATCATTGGTGGAGGCTGGAGTTGACATACTTGGAGGAGACTTCAATATGGTTAGAGACATGGCAGTGGACCGCTCTGATGGTGGACTAGATGGGATGAGTAGAAGTGGGGGGCTGGATAGATAGGAGGAGATGGAGAGACTGAGTGCTCTGGGAGATATGGGGAGGCAGAAGTGGGGAAATCGGGCGGTCTTCACCCACTGGATATATGGACTTGGAATGCAGATTGATTGGATCCTTACAGCTGATTGCTGGGGAATGGATGTCTGGAGGGAATTGGAGGTTATGTGGTACCCATGGTCAGACCACTGGGGGGTGTTAGGGCAGGGGACATTTGGGGGGAGTGGAGATGGGCCTGGATATTGGTGACTTAACTGTGCTTTGTTGAAAGACAAGGGGCTGTGGGAACAATGGGAGGTAGAGGTGTCAGATAATATAGCATGTTGGAGGAGGGAAGGTATAGTGGCAGGGGATCGGTGGCTGAAGCTGAAGGCCACAGCACAGGTGTACTGGGGAGAGGTGGGGAGAGCTAAGGAGAGACATCACAGAAAGCAGATAAAGGAAGTCTCACGTAGATTGGAGGGGCTTCTGTTGGCATCTGCCTGTAGGCAGGAGGGCGCTGAGGAGAAAGAGGAGGAGTGGAGAATGGAAAGAGTGAGGATGGAAATCGAAGAGCTGAAGGCTGCCATAAGGGAGGAAGAGGAGAGGTAGGTGCAAGGGATGATTGTGAGATTGAGGTGGCAGGGGTTGGAGGAAGGAGAAAGACCCACAAAGTTTCTCACCAGGCTTCTGAGAGCATATAAGGTGAGGCAGAGGTGGGAGGGAATCATAAGAGAAGACAGTGTCATAGTGACAGGGGTGCAGGGTATCCTGGATTCACTCCAGAAGAGATGGGGCACCCTGTGGAGTGAGGAGGAGGGAGGAGAGGATGGACAGACTATAGAAAGATTTCTAGAGGAGTGGATACCACTGGCGGCTGAGGGGCTAGGGGACCTGACCCACTCTATTCAGGAGGAGGAAATTTTGAAAGTGCTGTCAGCTACAAAGAATGGAACAGTGCCAGGAGAGGATGGGCTGCCATGGGATTTTTGGAAGAAAATGGTGGGCATTGAGGGGGTGCTTGGGGAGATGAAGGAGATGTGTGAAGCTGTAATTGATTCAGGAAACTGGCTAGGGGGTCAGGAGTTGGGGCTAGTGGCACTGTATAAGGATAAGGGGCTGAGAGAGGACTGGAAGAACTGGTGCCCCATCATGCTTCTGGATATGGATAGGAAGTTGATCACAAAGATACTGGTGGTGCGTCTACAGGCGGTGGCACAGCAAGTCCTGGGGGAGGAACAGTGTGGCTTTGTTGGAGGTAGATTGATCAGAGATGGTATGGCGTGGGTGCATGGAATTATTGAAGAGGTGAGAGCTGCAGTGGTGGATGGAAGGTTGGTCTTCTTGGATCAGGAGAAGGCATACGACAGGGTATGCCGTGTGTGGTTGGAGAAGGTTTTGGCAAGGGTTGGAATCACAGAGAGATTAGGGAGAGCCATTATAAGGATGCTGGAGGGGAGCAAGGCAGCTATAATGGTGAATGGCCATCAAGGAGTGCCATTCTCATTGGGGAGAGGAGTGCCGCAAGGGGACCCACTGTCCCCTATCCTGTACATGCTGTCATTGGAACTACTTCTGGATAGAATTAGGAGGTGGATTGGAGGGCTGTCAGTGCTAGGAGTGACCTGGAAGGTGGGGACCTTTGCAGATGACATGGTGGTTGGTCTGGGCTCTGTGCAGGATGTGGGGGAGCTTAAGGAGATGGTAGGCTGGTATGAGAGGTGTTCAGGCCAGAAGCTGAACTAGCATAAGTGTGAGACAATGATACTTGGGAATGGAATAGTTGGTGGTAACATTATTAGAACAGTGGTACCTGCAGGAGAGGCAGTCCGATACTTGGGCATTTTTCTCTCAGTATATGGGTCGGTGCTGCCAAAAGCCTGGTGGGAGGGGAAGGTGCAAGCTTGGGGAGATGCATTGAAAGGCTGGGGGGGGCACCAAATCTCCCTGGCAGGGTGGGTGACGATTTTGAATGTTTACTGAATGCCAAAGCTGTGGTATCTGGCATACCATTTGGATTTTCCAGCTTGGGTGGTCAAGCAACTGCTTAAGTTAGCAAAGGAATAGATTTGGGCTGGGAGGCGAAGCCAGATAAGCTGGGAGACACTTGCCCTTCCGGTGGAGCAGGGGGGACTTGGACTAGTGAACTTTCTGAAGAAGTTCCATTGTTTGCGAGCTTGGTGGCTCCAGAGAGCAGCAGTGCTGAGAGGGGGGGGGGTGGATTCCCCTGATGCAAAAAGTGTGGGAGGCAAGATATGCTCCTAGGGGGTCATCTGGAGACCTACTGGAGGTAGTTAGGTGTGGCGGTAGCAGAAGACTTAGGTATTGAGAATTCTGGTGGGGAGTAGTTGAAGGGGGTCATAGGATTGGACTACGATGGGAGGGGAATGTGGCAGAGGAACACTGGGATCCGGGGATGTGGCAGTGGTACAAGTTGCTGCTTGGAGGGTCGCCGGTGATTGACTTTCATCTTGGAGATAGAATGGAGAGTCAACGTGGCTTTGGCCTGGATCTCTGGCCAGCGGGGTGGCAGGGTGTCGGGATCGGCAAAGAGTGGGATTGGGCAGACATATGGGCTTGGGGGGCTGAGGTGAAGAAGTGGATCCCTCCAAAGTTCTGGGTGGTGTGGTGGAGAGTTATGAGGTGAAATGTCATGCTTAACTTTAGGTCAGGACATTTGGTGGCAGGAGGGGACTTTGAGTGCAAAGAGTGCTTGGGGGTGGGGCAGGCTGGTGGAGTGGTACAGACCCCAGAGCATTGACTTGGGGAGTGCAAGGTGTTGGAGGACTTTTGGAGAGAGGTGGGGTGGCAACTAGGTAGTGTTAATAGAGAGTGGGTGTAGGGGAGATGGGATGTGCTCCGGGCAAGGATGCTCAGGGGAGTAGGAAATGAGTGGCTCACATTGGGGTGGATTGTTGCAGTGTGGATAGGAATGGCAGGTCACTGGCTAGCAGTATTTGAGGAAGGAAGGAAGTTGACTCAGGTAGAGAAGATGGCAAGGTGGTGGTGGTTGATGAAAGATATTCTGACAGGTTGGCAGAGGGGATGGGGTCCTGGGGAGGGGGGCTGTAGGAAGTTAGTGG
>RQIL01004298.1:0-12937 GCA_003951145.1 Jimgerdemannia lactiflua
CAGAGTCCAGTACTATCTATTGTGACAGTTGATCCAAAATAGTAACAAGAATCAGGAGAATAGACATTTGATCATGGCATACAAATCTGATTCCCAATGTAGTATAATAGTCATTTCTACAACTATAGAAACTTTAGCAACTGTAGAAATTCTATAGATGTAAATCCTCTACAATTGTAAAGATCTTAGTAGATGTAGAGGATTTATAGTTGTAAAAAGTGACTCACAGAAAATGTAGTCATAACTTAGCCACCTCATAGTTAGCAAAACTGTATAAATAACCCAGTATCTTCAAGTGAATAAACCTCAGATTGAAAGTGTTAGCATAAAAAACAAGTATACTGATAAAGGACCTTTGGGATTACCTCTTTGACACATTTGGCCTCATGAAACTACTGACTCTGGGAGTCAAGAAGACAAGAATTCAAGATAAAGAAATCTGATATACTTACTAAGTTTAGTGTCTACTACATTACAACTTGGTGACCATTGGCTGGTGATTCAAGACAAATCCCTCACTTTCAAGCTGAATAATGAACAACTGCTATAAGAACCAACTCAATACAATCAGAAAGAATAGATATGAGACCACCTGTATTCCATGGATATACCTCTGATGAATCAATCATCACTTTCATTGATGATTTCAAGCAGTATACTGCTGTTAGGACCTTAACACCAGTACAACAAGTAGCCCTACTCTCTGTAAGCCTTTGAGGCCCAGCAAGAACTGCCTTCACTGCAGTCAACCATGCAGGAGCTAATGCCCCAGCAATACTGTTAGCTATGAAAACTTGGCTCCAAAATGCCTACTACACTGACAAAATCAAACAAGCCCTCAAGGATCAATTAAACACCATTTATCAAGGAATGTATGAAGACCCAAACACATTCTACACTAGGATCTGGCATCAAATAGTCCTTGCTGACTACCCTGATGCAGTTCAGGACCAGATGGCCGAAAATACCTTTATGAAAGGTATCCACCAAGAAATTGCCTTAGCCATCCAATCCACCTCAATAGCACTGGACCTAGTACAGAAAGTTGCCTATACTCAAAGATACTGGACTGCCAGACACCCACAAGAACATATAATGAAAAGAATAACTGGAGTAAAAATGGAACCAAGGAATATCCATATAGTCCCAACTGTCATAGCCAATAGAAATACTCAACAACAACAACTGCCACTTCAAGAACCATGAAAGACTGACCTAATGGAGGAATTGGCCAAACAGTTTGCAGAAATGACTGCACATCTCAGCAACATAGTCAAAGAGTTCAAGAGACAACTAGTGTAGAAGTTTGCTGCCACAAATGAAAGATAATCTATAACATGCTATAACTGCAAGAAAGAAGGCCATTATGTCTCAGAATGTATGGCAGAAAACAAGCGCAAGGTTCAGCCAAGTAATGTAGCTAGGAATTGAGAACAGGCAAACACTATCACCTTCAAGGAAATCAGAGAATCAGAGAAAGATCAGGAGGAATGGGAAGCTTATCCTGCCATCTCAAGCAAGAAGGACAACTGAGCTACTTCTTACAAGAAGCTGGTGGGTAGGCCTCCAAAGAAGACCCAAGCACAAATAAAGAGGTCAGAAGTGGTCATCGAAAAAGAAATGCAGCCAAGCGAGGCCAACCAGGATATGGAGCTGGAATAGGATGCCGAGCTAGAACAGGCAGTAGAAGATATCATCCAGAACACTATACCATCAAGTGAGGGAAAGAAGGAGCAGAAGTTGTGCAAGACCAAGACTTTCAAGTACAATATCTTTAAGGATCTCAAAGACCAAAAAGTCAATGCAACCTTTGGTCAACTTGCAGAAATTCCGACTTTCAGACAATAAATGAGGACAGGAATTTCAGATATTGGCAAGGACCAAGGCTGGAGAATAATTGAAGCCAACAATGTACAAGAAGACTCAGATGAAGAGAGTGAAGACAATTGGAAAACATCAGCATATGCTACTTGTCAGATCGAAGACCAAGTCTTTGAAGCCATCATTGACACTGAAGCTGAAGGATGTCTCATCATTAAGAAGGCAGTAGACCACCTGGATTGGGATATAGAAGAAGCCACCAAACTGATATTTGTCACAGCTGATGGAACATGAGCAACACCTTTGGGAAAGATCCGGGATGTCACAATTAAGTTCAGAGAAGCCACCATCCCAGTGGATGTCATTATCACTAATGCAACCAATTATGATATCCTCATTGGCAATCAATGGCTTCATAAAGCCAAGGCAATGATTGATCTCAGTGCTCAGAAGATGCAGATTGTCTATTAAAGCAGAAAGATCAGAGTTCCCATCAATGTCCACAAAGGAGTCTGCCCCGAGATGGAGGAAGAATAAGAGGAAGAGGCCTATATAGTCACCACAAAGAATGGAAAAAGCAAGCAGCTGACAGATGAAGAATGGTATACAAGAATCGCAGATGGATATGCTCCACAAGGAAGGTGCCCCCATAGTGAAGGAATGTACTGTGCTCAATACTTGGATCACTGCTATTCCTGCATCATTGAGGTAAAGAAGATTACCAACAGGCCAAAAAGGAACCAGAAGGAACCTGAAGATGGACCACCAGAGCTATCAGATGATAGTGAAGATGAGGAGGAAGATATTATGGTCAAAATATGAAAAATCCACCCTGATGTGGTCATGCCTCAGTACAAATCAGAAAATGCAGCTGGAATGGATATATCTACCACCACCCATACAATCCTTGAATCACAAACCACCACCATCCTCAGAACAGGAATTGAAGTAACTATCCCACCAAACCATGTCGGAATCCTCAAGACAAGGAGCAGCTTGGCAAAAAGCAAAATATCTATAGAAGGAGGAGTCATCAACTCAGACTATATAGGAGAAATCCTCCTCCTTGTAAGGAATCACAACCCAAAAATTCCATTCAAAGTAAGGAAGAAGGATCAGCTAGCACAGATGCTCATCCTACCTGTCCTTAACCCAAGGATCAAGGAAGTCACAAACATCAGGCAAACCAAGTGAGGAAGAGCTGGACTTGGCTCTATAGGAAGAGGAGCCCTTGCAGTAATCAGGATTACTGAACTAAAACACAAGAGGGAGGAAAGCCAAGACAAATACACCTATATAATTGGAAGGAACTTCCCCCTCAGGAAGAATTATCAGACCTCTTGCACACATTCGAAGATATACTAGCCACAGACTTCAAGGACATCAAGACCAAGAAGCCCTTATTTTATCATGATGTCAATATAGGAGATGCAAAGCCAATCTATCAGAAGACCCACCCCATCCCACCAGCTTATAAGGAATGGCTCAAGATGGAAATCAAGGAGATGGAGGAATCCAGTATCTTTAAAGAAGCTAGTAGCCCCTGGTCATCACCTATCATTCTAGTACCAAAGAAAGGAAGCTGACCAGGAGAATTCGCACCAAGGCTCTGCACAGACTACCGAAGACTCAATAAAGTCACAGAAAAAGACAGACAACCATTGCTCAACATTAGTGACATTCTCATCATGCTGGGAAATGAAGCATGATTTTACACCACTCTGGATCTATTCTCAGGATTTTATCAAATTGGCCTTACATCTGAAGCCAGCAAAAGATCAGCCTTTATCACTCCTGATGGAACTTATGTCTACCTCCACATGCCCTTTGGAATGTGCAATGCACCAGCAAGTTTTCAGCAAATGATGAATAGCATCTTCAGAGATATTATGGAAAAATGAATAATGGTATATATGGATGATGTGATCATCTTCAGTCGGACAGCCAAGGAACACTTAGAGCATATCAAGGAAATCCTCAGAAGGCTCCACAAACATGGTCTCTATATCAAGCCCAAGAAATGCAAATTTGGAGAAGAAGAAATTGCATACCTCAGACACATCATCAATCATGAAGGAACATACACTGATCCTGCAAAGATCAAGACAGTAGCAGTATACCCAGTACCCACCAGCATCACCGAAGCTCGGGCCTTTATGGGTCTTGCATCCTACTACAGAAGATTCATCTGAAGATTCTCCCACATTGCCAGTCCCATTTATGATCTGTTCAGAAAAGAGGTCAGATTCCAGTGGACACAACAGCAGCAACTATCCTTCAATGAACTCAAGACCAGGTTGACCCAGGCCCCAATCTTGAGAAGGCCTGACTGGACTTAAGAATTCATCTTACAGATAGATGTCAGCACAATTGGACTCAGAGCTGTCCTTGCCTAGAAGAAGAAAGGTGCCGAATATATGGTAGCCTACCTTAGCAGAGGAATCTGTGGAGCTGAGCAATCCTATGAATCATACAAGCTAGAATGTCTTGCAGTCATTTGAGCTGTAGAAAAGTTCCACTACTACTTGGCTGGAAGACACTTCACTATCTAGACAGACTACTTGGCACTCACCTGATTGCTTACCACCAGTGAGCCAAAAGGAATCTATGCCTGATGGATTATAAAGCTACAAGCCTATGATGCCACAATCACCCACTGCCCTGGAAGAACAAATGCCAATGCTGATGCCCTCTCATGGATGCCTTGAAGGACCCAACTCCCATACAATTACCATGAATAAGGAGCTGTACTATGGAATCATCAGCTACTTGGGGCAGCGAAAGATGCTCCCATATCTGGAAGAATGGACAAAAACAATTATTAATCAGACATGGAAACAATTCGAAACTGATGGAGAAATACTCAAGAAAGGACAGTAATGGGTCATCCCTGAGCACCAGAAGAATCAAGTAATGAAGGAAGTACATGAACAAGGCCATTTAGGAGGAACAAATACATATAATAAAGCAAAAAGGACCATGTGGTGGCCAGGAATAGAAGAAGACCTCAGACAATTTGTCAGGACCTGTGACAAATGCCAGAAATAGAAACAAGACCAACAGAATCAAGTCTCTGGATTGGCAGATATTGAACCAATATCATTTGCCCACATTGCAATGGATGTCATTGGTCCTCTACCCCTGACACTGATAGGCAACTGATATGTCATTGTAATTGTAGACCTATTCACAAAATAGATAGAGGCTGGACCCCTTAAGGAAGCCAATGTACAGTCAATTGCCAATTTCCTTTACAGAGAAATTATCTGCTGATTCAAGACTCCAAAGTAAGTTACTACTAATAGAGGAATGGAATTTGTCAATCAGTTCTATGAGATTCTTTACAAAAAATACAAGATCCAACACATCAAGACTATAGCCTATCACCCACAAGGAAATAGACAGACAGAATGAACCAATAAGACCCTCAAGAATGTCATCGCCAAGATCTGTGATAAATATAAAAACTGGGACCACTATCTTCCAATAGCATTGTCCACTCTGCGGGATATATAATCACAAAGCACCCATTTCACACCATGAGAAATGCTATTCGGAGAAGAAAGTTCTAGTGGAAGTTTGTCAGCAAACAATGATGCAATCTGGAAGCATGTGGATATAGAGATATGGAGATTGTATCAACTTAGGAAAAAGGCAGAGGATTACATCATCAAGGTACAGGCACTGCAACAGAACAATGCAGAAAAAACCCACAAGCTCCTGAAGATAATCAAGATAGAAGATGAAGTTCTGGTATACTGAAACATAGTAGAAGCTTCCTGGTCAAGAAAACTGGAACCCAAATGGGAAGGACCTTACTTGGTACAAGATATAAAAGAGACTACCTTTTAGCTACAAAAGCTCACAGGCACAATTATCCCTACAACCATCCACTAGAACTGGCTCAAGAAGTACTATGGCAAATCAACAGAGTATAGCTACAGCCCTCAAGATCACTAGTGCTGCCCAAAGAGCTATAGAAAGACAGTAGTGCTCTACCAAATCACCTACAATGGATGAATCCTTTAATAGCATCCAGAGTATAGTAAACATACACTTGTCTCGGATCTCACACTTCAAAGCCTATCAAAACAGAACCGAGTTCCAGGAATACTTCAAGTTGGAACAACTGCTAAATTCGAAATCAGCTATGGATGGAGAAGATTGAATCTGCAAGTATGTATCAGCTCTCTCACACTCAGATTCTGATTGCTACCAGGATACACCAACTATTCAAGGATGATGATCAAGCCCTAGTCCAGTTCTGAGGAGTACTACCAGGAGATTTCAGTAAGGTTAGAAGACAACATTAGGAGAATGTGATGGCACAGATTGCACAATATAAGAAGATTCAGATAGTTGAAGCTTGAGAATTTGAGTAAATAAGGTATTTCAGGGATGAATCACCTATTCAGGAGGACGTTGTGACAGTTGACCCAAAATAGTAACAAGAATCAGGAGAATAGACATTTGATCATGGCATACAAATCTGATTCCCAATATAGTATAGCAGTCCTTTCTACAACTGTAGAAACTTTAGCAATTGTAGAAATTCTACAGATGTAAATCCTTTATGATTATAGAGATCTTAGCAGATATAGAGAATTTACAGTTATAAAAAGTGACTCACAGGAAATGTAGTCATAACTTAGCCACCTTATAGTTAGCAAAACTGTATAAATAACCCAGTATCTTCAAGTGAATAAACCTCAGATCAAAAGTGTTAGGATAAAGAACAAGTATACTGATAAAGGACCTTCAGGATTACTTTTTTGATATATTTGGCCTTATAAAACTACTGACTCTGGGAGTCAAGAAGACAAGAATTCAAGATAAAGAAATCTGACATACTTGCCAAGTTTAGTATCTGCTATATTATAACTTAGTACCCATTAGCTAGTGATTCAAGATAAATCCCTCACTTTTAAGCTGAATAATGAATAATTACTACAAGAACCCTCACAATACTATCAGACAGAATGGATATAAGACTACTTGTATTTCATGAATATATCTCTGATGAATCAATCATTACCTTTATTGATGATTTCAAGCAGTATGCTGCTATCAGGACCCTAACTATAATATAGCAAGTAGTTCTACTCTCTATAAGCCTTCAAGGTCCAGCAAGACTGCCTTTACTGCAGTCAACCATGCAGAAGCTGATGACCCAATAACACTATTAATCATGAAGACTTGGCTCCAAAACATCTACTACACTGATAAAATCAAATAAGCTCTCAAGAATCAATTGAATACTATCTGTCAAAGAATGACTGAAAATCCAAATATATTTTACACAAGGATCTGACATCAAATAGTCCTAGCTGACTACCCTGATGCAGTTCAAGACCAGGTGGCTAAAAATACCTTCATGAAAGGTATTTACTAAGAAATCACCTTAGCCATCTGATCCACTCCAATGGTACAGGACCTAATACAGAAGGTCACCTATGCTCAAAGATACTGAACTACCAGGTACCCACAAGGCCATATAATGGAAAGAGTAACTAGAGTAAAAATCAAACCAAGGAACACCTACATAGTCCCAACTATCATAGTTAACAGAAATACTCAACAATAATAACTACAATCTCAAGAACCAAGAAAGACTAATCTGATAGAGAAACTGGCCAAACAGTTTATAGAGATGACTGTATATCTGAGTGATATAGTCAAGAAGTTCAAGAAGCAGCCAGTACAGAAGTTTGCTACCATGAATGAAAGATGATCAATAACATACTACAAATGTAAAGAAGAAGGCCATTATGCCTCAGATTGCATAGCAGAAACTAAGTATAAGGCTCAACCAAGCAATGCAGCTAGGAACTAAGAACAAGCAAACACTATTACCTTTGAGAAGATTGGAAATTAGAGAAAGAGCAGGAGGAATGAAAAGCCTATCCTGCCACCTCAAGCAAGAAGGACACTCAAGCTACTCCTTACAAGAAGTCTGTAGATAGACCTCCAAAAAAGATCTAAGCACAGATAAAGTAGCCAGAAGTAGTCATCAAAAAGGAGACTCAACAAAGTGAGGCTGATCAAGATATGGAGCTGGAATAAGATGCTGAGCTTGAATAAATAGTAGAAGATATTATCTACAATACTATCCCATCAAGTGAAGAAAAGAAGGAGCAGAAGTTATGCAAGATCAAGACTTTTAAGTATGATATCTTTAAGAACCTCAAAGACCAAAAAATCAATACAACCTTCAGTCAACTAGCAGAAATTCCAACCTTCAGATAATAAATAAGAACAGAAATCTCAGATATCAGAAGGGATCAAGGTTGGAGAATCATCAAAGCCAACAATGCTCAAGAAGACTCAAGTGAAGAGAGTAAAGACAATAAAAAGACATCAGCTTATACCACTTATCAGATCAAAGACCAAGTCTTTGAGGCCATCATTAATATAGAAGTTGAGGAATGTCTTATTACCAAAAAGGCAGTAGACTGTCTGGATTGGGAAATAGAAGAAGCAACCAAACTGGTATTCATCACAGCTGATGAAATATGAGCAACACTTCTAGGAAAGATTTGAGACATACTAATTAAGTTTGAAGAAGTCACTATTCCAGTGAATGTCATTATCACTAATGCAACCAACTATGATATTCTTATTGATAACCAATAGCTTTACAAAGCCAAGGCAATGATTGATCTCAGTGCTCAGAAGATGCAAATTATTTATTGGAGCAGAAAGATCAGAATTCTTATCAATGTCTACAAAGAAGTCTGCTCTGAGATAGAGAAAGAACAAGAAGAAGAAGTCTGTATAGTTACCACAAGAAAAGAAAAAGGCAAGCAGTTGACAAAAGAAAAATGGTATATAAAAATTGCAAATAGATATATATCATAAGAAGTGTGCCTCTATGGTAAAAGAATGTATTATGCTCAGCACCTGGATCACTGCTACTCCTGTATCTTTAAGATAAAGAAGATTATCAGTAAGACAAAGAAGAACCAAGAGGAATAGAAGATAGACCACCAGAGCTTCTAGATGATAGTGATAATGAAGATGAGGATATTATAGTCAAAATCTAGAGGATCTACCCAGATGTAGTCTTGCCATAGTATAAATTAGAGAATATAGCTGGAATGGATCTATCCACCACCTCACACACTATACTCGAACCACAGACCACAACCATCCTTGGAATAGGAATTAAAGTAACTATTCTACCAAATTATGTTGGGATCCTCAAGTCAAGAAGTAGCTTGACAAAAAGTAAAATATTTATAGAAGGAGGAGTTATCGATTCAGATTACATAGGAGAAATCCTTCTTCTTACCAGAAACTACAACCCAACAATTCTATTTGAAGTAAGGAAGAAGGATTGATTAGCACAGATACTCATCCTATCTGTCCTAAACCCAAGGATCAAGGAAGTGATGAGCAGCAGACAAATAAAGCAAGAAAGAGCTAGATTTGGCTCTACAGAAAGAAGAATCCTTACAGTAACTAAAATTACTAAATTAGAGCACAAGAAGGAAGAAAGTCAAGACAAACACACCTACATAATCAGAAGAAGATTCTCACTCAGAAAAGAATTACAAGACCTCTTATATACATTTGAAGATATACTGGCCATAGACTTTAAGAATATCAAGACCAAGGAGTCCTTATATTAGTATGATGTCAATACTAGAAATGTAAAGCCAATTTATCAGAAGGCCCATCCTATCCTACCAGCTTATAGAGAATGGCTCAAGATAGAAATCAAGAAGATGGAGGAATCTGGGATCATTAAGGAAGCCAGCAGTCCTTGGTTATTACCTATAGTCCTTGCACCAAAAAAAGGAAGCCAACCAGGAGAATTTGCACCCAGACTTTGTACAGACTACCAAAGACTTAATGAGGTCACTGAAAAAGACAGACAACTACTGTCCAATATTGGCGATATTCTTATTATATTAGAGAATAAGACATGATTCTACACTACTCTTGACCTATTCTCCAGATTCTATCAAATTGGTCTTATACCAGAAGTCAGCAAAAGATCAGCCTTCATTACTCTTGATGGAACCTATGTCTATCTTTGCATGCTCTTTGGAATGTGTAATATACCAGTAAGTTTTTAGCAAATGATGAATAGCATCTTTAGAGATATTATGAAAAAATGAATAATAGTGTATATAGATAATGTAATCATCTTCAATAGAATAGCTGAGAAACACTTAGAACATATCAAGGAAATTCTCAGATGACTTTATAAGCATGGCCTCTACATCAAGTTCAAGAAATACAAATTTGGAGAAAAAGAAATTGCTTACCTTAGACATATCATCAATCATGATGGAATATATACAGACTCCACCAAGATCAAGATGGTAGTAGCATACCCAGTACCCACCAGTATTACTGAAGCCCAAGTCTTTATGAGACTAGCATCCTACTACAAGAGGTTCATTTGCAGATTTTCTCATATTGCCAGCCCTATCTATGATCTGTTCAGAAAAGAGATCAAGTTCTAGTAGACTCAACAGCAGTAACAAGTCTTTGACAAACTCAAACTCAAGACCAGGTTAACCCAGGCCCCAATTTTGAGAAGACCTGACTAGATCCAAGAGTTCATTCTATAGACAGATGCCAGTGCAATGAGACTTGGAGCTGTCCTAGCACAAAAGAAAAATGGTGCTGAATATGTGGTAGCCTATCTTAGCTGAGGTACCTGTAGAGCTAAGCAGTCCTATGAGTCATACAAGCTAGAATGCCTTATGGTCATCTGGGCTGTAGAGAAGTTTTACTACTATCTAGCTAGAAGATACTTCATCATCTAGATAGATTACTTAGCACTTACCTGGTTGCTCACTACCAGTGAGCTAAAAGGAATCTATGCCTGATGGATTATGAAGCTATAAGCATACAATGCCACAATCACTCACTGCTCTAAAAGAACCAATATCAATGCTGACACTCTCTCATAGATACCCCAAAGGACCCAACCCCTACCAAATCATCATGAATAGAGAGCTATACTATGGAATAATTAGCTACTTGGGGCAGTGAAAGATGCTCTCACATCTAGAAGAATAAACAAAAATAATTATTAATCAGACCTAGAAACATTTGAAACTGATGGTGAAATACTTAAGAAAGAACAGCAATTAGTCATCCCCAAGTACCAGAAAAATCAGGTGATGAAGGAAGTATATGAGTAAGACTATGTAGGAGAAACCAATATATATAACAAAGCAAAAAGAACTATGTAGTGGCCAGGAATGGAAGAAGATATCAGGCAATTTGTCAGAACCTATGATAAATGCTAGAAGCAGAAGCAAGACCAATAGAATTAAGCCCCTGGATCAGTAGACATCAAGCCAATATCATTTGCCCATATTGCAATAGATGTAATTGGTCCCCTATCTCTGACATTGACAGACAACTGATATGTCATTGTAGTTGTAGACCTCTTTACAAAATGGGTAGAGACTGGGTCTCTCAAGAAAGCCAATGCACAATCAATTACTGATTTCTTATACAAAGAAATCATCTGCCAATTCAAGACCCCAAAGCAAGTTACTACAGATAGAGGAATAATATTTGTCAATCAGTTCCATGAAATCCTCTACAAGAAGTACAAGATCTAACATATCAAGACTATTGCCTATCACTCATAAAAAAATGGACAAGCAGAAAGAACTAACAAGACTTTCAAGAATATTATCACCAAGATCTATGATGAATATAGAAACTGAGACCACTATCTCCCAATAGTATTATCTACTCTATGGGATATACAATCACAAAATACCCACTTCACATCATAAGAAATGCTATTTGGTGAAGAAAGTTCTAGTAGAAGTTTGTTAGTAAGTAATAATACAATCTGGAACTACATAGATATGAAGATATAGAGATTACATCAAATTAGGAAAAGGACTGAGAATTACATGACCAATGTATAGGTACTATAATGGAATAATATGGAAAAAAACTCACAAACCCCTGGAGATTATCAAGATAGGAGATGAAGTTTTAGTATATTAGAATATGATGAAAGCTTTCTAGTCATGAAAACTAGAGCTTAAGTGAGAGAGATCTTACCTGGTACAAGATATAAAAGAGACCACTTTCCAGCTACAAAAGCCCTCAGGCACAATAATCCCCACCACCATTTATCAAAACTGACTCAAGAAGTACCATGGCTAATAATTGAAGTACTACAATAGTACTCAAGATTACTAGTGCTACCCAAAGAGCCATAAAGAGACTATGGCATACCATGGAACCTCCAACTATAGAGGAATGTTATAACAGCATTCAAAGTATTATACAGACTCATCTTTCTCAGATTTTGTACTTTAAGGCCTATTACCATCAAATAGAATTCCAAGAGTACTTCAAGCTTAGACAAATACTCAACCAGAACCCAGAGATGATCAAGGAAAATTGGATTACAGAATATTAGCTCTTCTATTCTCAGATCACTATTGCTAAGAGGATCTACAAGCTATTTCAAGATGATGAGCCAGCACTAGTCTATCTGCAAGGAGTAACCCTTATAGACTTTGAGCTAATAAGGTAACACCATTAGGAAATAGTGATACAACAAATCATGCAGTATAAGACCATACAGACAGTTGAAGCCTGGGAGTTTGAATAGATATTTCAGGAATAAAACCATCTATTCAGGAGGAAGTTGTGATGGTAGAGCCAAATTTGGAAGAAGGAATAAAGAATAGATATTTGATTATAACTAGTCCTGAATTAGTATAGTCTTATAGTTAACAGTCCCCAATTTCAACATTTTCTAAATGTTTCAAAATATTCAAGATTGAGAGTCCCAATATAGTATAGTATTTTGACTTTGTCAAAATATTTTGACATTTTCTAAATGACTTATAACTTAGCCACATAGCTTACTAGCCATCTTATAGCTAGCAAAACTGTATAAATAACCCAGTATCTTGAGTGAATAAACCTCAGATCAAAAGTGTTAGGATAAAGAACAAGTATACTGATAAAGGACCTTCAGAATTACCTCTTTGACACATTTGACCTCACAAAACTACTGACTCTGAGAGTCAAGAAGACAAGAATTCAAGATAAAGAAATCTGACATATTTGTCAAGTTTAGCATCCACTATGTTACAATATTAATATAACTAACTAA
>RQIL01004309.1:0-12929 GCA_003951145.1 Jimgerdemannia lactiflua
AAAAAAAAAATGCAGTGGAATTTGGATCGATTGGTCATGCTCAATACCACAATGTATTTTTTATCCATAGGAAAGCTCGACTCCATACTGCATGATAAAATCTGAATATTTATTGTGCCATCGAGAAAGCGCCCAAAGTATTGATTCCAAAACACTGTCATCACTAAGCCGTCGCTGCGAGTATGTTATGCACATGCTATCTGGTAAACAACCTCCCAATACATCCCAATACCTCCTGATCAATTTTCCCATCCCAACTCTTAAATTCCGCAAGACCCAGAATTAACTATGCATCGCATGTCATTTTTAGCCAAACCCTCTGTTGGGATGAAGCCCAGAAGGAAAAAACCATTATTCACATTTCTTATTCTAGAATTTTTAACCAATTGTTTACTCAAATTAAACGTCCACATTCCTCTCAGATTCTTTTTTCCACTATGCTACTGTTGGGTGCATTAAACATGAAGCATTTTCATTCATTTTCACGGAAAGCTGCCATTGCACTCGCATTCGTATTTTGCTAACTGATCAACCACGGAATTCATTGAAGGTGTGCGAGTAATTTTCTGGATCGACTCGGCCCGCCAATGTGAGTTTGTTGATTCTGCATGTCGAAAAGGCTACGTCTTGAACACCTGGTTGATGACGGGACCTTAGCAGACAATATGAAAAAATTGGACAAATTAATTATTGTCAAGTTCATCCAATTTACGACATGACATACAATTCCCTTTACCAGCCGGGGAGAGTTCGCTCGCAATCTGTGAGCGCATTGCCAGTGGGAAAGATGAACACCGTGTGAAGGTTTTACACGTCGACCCCGCCACAGTCAGTGAAGTGCTGAATTATGGCCTGTACATTTTGGGCGATGATCCCATTGCGTCCAGGATTACCATAGGCGTCAAGGAACCTGTTGGCATTCCACTGGGCCACCAGTGCCGGGTCATCTGTTTTCATGTACTTGTCAATAGCTGTGAGGAAAAGCTTGGCAATTTCTTCTTTTTGAAGGGCGGGGCAAAGCATACCGGATTCTGAGTATAAAAAAAAATCTCTGTCAATGCTTTTGCGATTTAACCATGGAAGATAAATCATCATTTGCTATTTACCTTGGCCACACCTATGCGCAAGGACATCGACGGAGGTGGGACGGCGAATGAAATTGAACAAGTCTTTCAATTTTTGAAGGCTAGGCATTGCATGTGAGACCTAGCCAAGAAAGAAGAGAGAGGGAGGAGGAGGTGAAAGGGAGAAAGGGAGAGAGGGAGAGAGGAAGTGTCATGACATATCTACATGATTACACCACACTCGAGTGTATGGCTTGGCATGGGGGGGAGGAGGAGGAGGACTGGTGGGTGGCACAAGTAAGGATGGAGATTGAGGAATTGAAGGAGGTCTGGAGGATAGAGGAGGAGAGTCATGTGTAGGGGATGGCAGCAAGACTTAGGTGGCAGGGACTAGAGGAAGGAGAGAGACCAATGGCATCTCTCTCTGGTAACTTTCATGTTACACAAATTTCCACACACACTTTCAACACACTTTTCATCATTTCTTGGAGAAAACTCTTAAGGTGATGGTGACTGAACAAGGTTCTGGCAAGCATACTGGTGTGGGAGATGGGCTGGCCTTCAAATGGCAGCATGGCAAGGGAGGAGTAGGTTTGGGTTTGGGGTTCTTTGGATCATTGATGAGCAGAAGAGTAGAAGAGGGGCAGGAGTCAAGTAAGAGAGCAGAGGATAGTGGGGCAGTGAGTTTTGGAGTAGTAGTCAAGAACAGCAGAGGGAAAGAGGTGACTGAGGGATGGAAAGGAGAAGGGGAAGTCTGGAAGTACTGGAGGAGCATTCTCTGGGGGAGGGAAGGTGGGAGCAAGGAGAGGTATGACTGACATAGTGGCTGGGACTGCTGATGGTGGTGTGATGGCCAATCTGAAAAAAAATCCAGATGTGACTACTGATGGTGGCAAGGGAAGCCAGGGGGGATTGGGGCTGGTGCATGGGGATGATCTGTTGAAAGGTGTAATGGGCCTGGTGGTGGTACTATTGCTCAAGAAGTTGTTCTCAGAATTTGTAGTCACAGTGAGCTTCTGGGGCCTGGCAGTGATAGCGAAGATAGTCTTGGGACTACTGGGGAAGCAGCTGGTAGATGTGGCATCAGTGAAGTTCCTGAAGGGACTGGAAGAAGTTGAGGTTGGATTTGTGGAGGAGAAATATCTGGTGGAGGCTTAGTTGAAGAAGATCACAGTGGGTAAGGTTGTAGTTCTGAGGTCAAGATGCTTGCACTGGGACCCTAGGATGGTGCACCTAGTGGTCAAGAGGGTCTCAATGATGTCAGTGGAGAAGACAAGGGGTAGGGTCAGTGAGGTGATAAAGAAGTATGGGGATGTCATTGATATCAGCTTCCAGATATAGGAGGAGATGACATTTAGGACAGAAGATGTGGAGATGAGACTAAGGGTGACTGGGAGGGAGGCAATAGTGAAGGTGAGTGACTGGCTGAGTGCTTCGAAGTGGGACTCAGTTGAGTGCAAGATGTTGAGGATGAGGGGGACTAAGGAGGAGGAAGAAGATCTACTGATGGCATTGTGGGAGCTGAAAGAGGCTGTGGAGCAGAGGGTGAAGGACTGGGAGGCTTTTGAGGATGTGATGGTGGTAGAGGAGATTGATGGCAGGAAGATGTGAATGGATAAGAAGGTATAGAAGAGAATGCAAAAGGATCTACTGGTGAGCTTTAAGGAGAAGATGGGTGCAGAGATGGTGCCTCTGCCAGGGTTCACTGGCAGTCTTGAGACTTTGCAGCATGCCCTCTGGTAGAAGAAGATTATTAGAGAAGATGAGCCTGGTTTCTTTGTTGATCTGGATGAGGAGGAGGGAGACTGGGCTAGAAGAGGAGAGACCTCAGTTAGTATTCTGGCACAAGAGACTGGAAGGGAGGATGTGGTAATGAAGGAGATACAGCATAGTTCCAGAGGTCATACTTAGAGGATTGGTGGTAGGGTTGGAGGGAGAGCACTCTGGTGTAGTTGAGGGAGGGGATGCTGAGGGCAATAGTGGGCCCAGAGAGAGCAAGAGGCCCATGACTCCAGGTACTGGTCATATTGGGGGGGCAGGATAGCTGCTGGCCACTCTCAATGATCTGACAGCAGACAAACTTGCAGAGGTAGATTTCTGTGTCTTGAGGGAGAGTGGAGTGGCAGGAGAGAGAGTGGTGGACAAACTGTCAACAGAGGTGATAGCAATCTTGCTGGCAGAGGAGGGGTATGAGGTGGATGTGAAGAGAGAAGTCGAATTGAGAGAGGAGACAGGGTGCATGGTGGAAGACTATTGAGTGATGAAGGATGGGGCTAAATTGTAGTGGTCAGTCTGTGAGGACTACAGAAAAGAAGCAGAGGAGAAAGGTGATAAGGTTGCTCAGGAGGTTATGACTGCATTGGTAAGGAATGAGATTGAGGAGGATGAGGTAGAGGTAGAGTGTCTCTTAAACTTATCTAAGATGGACATCGAGCTGGAAGTCTGAAGGAGCTGGGAAAGCAGTACTATCTACAAACATTTTTCCCTATAAACAGTATAACTAACATTTTGTCTTTAAATGTCAATAGGCTGTGGGATGTAAAGTGATGTTGGAATATGTTTGAATGACTATAGAGCTTAGAGGCAGATATTTTTCTGCTGCAGGATGTGAGATGTAAAGAGGAGGTGGACAGGCTGAATTGGACTAAGGAATGGGGTGGGGTGGCTGAATGGTATTGAAATATTGGGATCTTGATATATAGGGGGAAAGGAGAACTGGTGGACATTGGGGGATGGGGTGATTGTCTAGTTTGGAGAATGTGGAGGAGGCTGGGGTGGGGCACAATAATAGTTGGATCATATTACTGTCTGACAGTCCAGGGTGAGAGGGTGGACTGGTTGAAAGGGCTGCTGGTGGGTGGGGATTTCAATATGGTGCAAGATGCCACTCTGGATCAGTCTGATGGAGGATGTAATGGTTCTAGTTTCTTAAATGAGGAAGCGACTAAATTCTAGATGCTCAAAATAGCTCAAAGAGTTATTAAGAGTTCAGGAAGATCTTGTAGATTCTGAGAGAAAATATTCTGAGCTTTATTCAAAAGAACAGAGAGGATATTTATACAAGATATAAAAGAAGGATCCGGAAGGATCTGAGTAATCAATGGAAATGCCAAGAGAAAGGTTCTTGGCAATGATGACAAATAAAGATCTACAATGTTCCATGAAGTTCTGTGACTAGCTAAGACTGGAACAGAATTGACAAGAATGTTCTAGCTGTGGCTTAGTGCTAAGAAAGGATTTCTAATCATTCAGAAGGTGCTGGAAGGTTATGGAAAGTACTAGAAAGACAAAGAAAAGAAATAAACTATGCTAAAATATTACATCTCTCCCTCCTTAAGAATCAATGTCCTCATTGAATTTGGAAGGTAATATAAGAAAATAAAACCAAAAGAAAAGACAAATAAAATATATTAGCTCATTGGCAAGGACCGGTCATCCTTGTATAAGGCGAGGGCGAAAGTATTCTTAATCAGAAGAGAACTGGTTCAAACCTCATTAGTTGCAGGGTTTACAGAGTTCTTTTGTAGATCTTATTGCTGATGCTATATCCCTTAGAGTGCCCTGATGCGTAATGTATCTGATCAGTACAGTATGTCATCTACTATCCAAGGGGAGAATCTCACAGGCAGTCAATGAGTTTCTTTTTGCTTGAACTCTTGAATGAGATCTTGAGAGTTCTTGAGATTGGTGGCAGGTTCCCAGGTAGCATCGTATTCAGAGTAGCCCATCCACTTGACTAGGTATTCTGTGCAAAGGTATCAGACTTGTTTGTCTAAGATTTTCTCAACTTTGTACTCAATGTGGTCTTTAACCATAACTGGTGCTGAGGGTGTTGGAATTCGGCCAGGGTAAGGGGGTGACTAGTTCTAGGCCTTGAGTTGTGACACACGAAATACTAGATGTATTCACATAGTTGATGGTAGACTGAGACAGTAAGAGTAGGTAGAGACTTGCTTGGTGATCTCGAACGGTCAAAGGTACTTGGGCTGGAATTTGGCTGACTAGTGGTTGACTTGAGATTGGGCCTTGATGTTGTTGGCTTTGAGTAGGACTATATCTCCAATAGTATAGTTGATATCACATCATTTCTTATCTGCATACTTAGCTTGATATTGTTGAGCCTTTTGCAGATTTGCGGTAGTGATCTTGAGAAGGGAATCCATTTTGTCGATAAGGTTTTGAGTGGTGGGGACTTTTGTGTGACTGGATTGCTGGAATGAGACTAGGCTTGCAGGGGTCTCAGGATTTTGACCGTGTAGTAACTGAAAAGAGAAAAGACCAGTAGATGATTGGACTGCATTATTGTAGGTGAACTCAGTGTAGGTCAGGTAGTGGTCCCAATCATCTTGCTCATAAGACATATAGTTTCTGAGCATTTGTTCAAGTGTTCTGTTCATTCGCTCAGTTTGTCCATCAGTTTGAGGATGGAAGGCAGTGGACATAGCAATTTGAGATCCAAGAGTCTTGAAGAGTGTTTGCCAGAAGTGACTTATGAATTTGGGGTCACGATCACTGACAATTACTCAGAGAAGTCCATATTGGCAGAAGACAGACTTGAAGAAGATTCTTGCAATTTCAGAGGCAGTGGTATTAGTTGTGGTTAGCTCAGCAATGGTGATCTTGGTCAGGCAGTCCACAAATACAATGATGGCATCATAGTCTGATTTGGTTCATGGGAGTTGTACAATGAAGTCCATTGTGACTTGCTTGAACTTCTTGGTCGAAATTGGCAATGGTTGTAGAAGACCAGCAGATATTTGATTGCTTGACTTGTTTCTTTGGCAAAGATCACAGCTTTGAACATACTCTTTGATTTCCTTGAGCATGTTGGGCCAGTAGTAGTCTCGTTGAATGTTCTTGATGGTCTTCTCAGTTCCAAGATGACCAGCCAGTGGGGAGTCATAATGTTTGTGAAGGATCTTGAATTGTAGTTCTGGATTAGCAGGAATGTAGACCTTGTCTTAATAGTACACAAGGTTGTCCTTGAAGGTATACTTTTCTTTGAATTCCTTGGTATCCTTTTGTAGAACCAGAGAGTCTTATTCATAAGCCATCTTGATCTGGTTAAGGAATTCAGGTGCCATGGTGACTTGTAAAATGGCGGCAAGGTCAGGCCTTCTTGAGAGTGCATCTGGTACAATCAGGGTTTTGCCGGGCTTGTAGATGATGTTCAGAATAAACATCTGAAGTAGCTGACTCCACTTGGCTTATTGACAGGAAAGAGTTGGTTGGGTGTTGATGTATTGAAGGGACCTGTAATCTATGATCATATCAAACTCAACTCCTTTTAGGTAGTATCACCAGGTCTTAAGGGCATGAATGATTGCCAAGAGTTCCTTTTCATGAGTGGCTGGCTTTTGTTCTGCAGGGGACAATTTCCTTGACTCAAATGCAATGGGTCTGTGTCCTTGACCATCATCTTGAGAGATGACTACACCAATTGCAAAGTTGGATGCATCAGTAATAACAGTGAACTTCAAGTTCAGGTCTATATTTCTAAGAACAGGTGCATGGGTCAGGCAGTTCTTGAGTTCTTGAAAGGCTTGTTGACAGAAGGTGTCCCAGATATAGAGAACATCGAGATCAGAGTTGGGTTCCATTTGCAGGAGGTTTGTCAAAGATTCTGCTATACTAGAGAAGTTCTTGACAAATCAACAGTGGTATCCAGCCAAACCAAGGAAGGATCTAAGTTTGGTGAGACTTGCTGGTACTGGTCACTGTTCAATGGCTTGTATTTTTCTTGGGTCTACTTGAATTTCTTTGGCTGATACAATGTGTCCAAGGTATTCAACTTGATCTTTGAAGAACTCACACTTCTTAAGCTTTGCATAAAGCTTGTGTTCTTGAGAACTTGTTTGATATGTTTGAGATATTCTTCTTCAGTGCTGCTGAAGACCAGGATGTCATCAATATATATGAGTATAAAGATATAAAGCTGATCCTTGAAGACAGTCTGCATGAGATCTTGAAAGGTTGCTGGTGCATTGGTGAGACCAAAGGCCATGACTAGAAATTTGTAGAGTCCAAATGGTGTCATGAATGCTGTCTTGGATATGTCTTCTAGTTTGATATGAATTTGGTGATACCCAGAGGTAAGGTCAATCTTAGTGAGGTATTTGGCATTCTTGAGAGCATCAAATATTTGGTCAATGAGTGGCAGTGGGTAATGATTCTTGACAGTAATCTTGTTGAGTGCATGGTTGTCTATGCACATTCACAAGGTATCATCCTTCTTCTTGACGAATAAGACTGGGGAGCCAAAAGATGACTTGCTTGACTGAAGGGCTCCTCACTCAATGAGTTCATTGAGTTCTTTCTTGACTGCTTCAATTTCAAGTAGTGATATGCAGTACATCTTCTTCTTAGGAATAGCCACATTAGGTACCAGCTTGATTTCATGATCATGGTCTCTTGATGGCAGAAGACCAGGTAGTTTGTCTGGGAAGACATCCTTGTACTTGTTCAGCAGTAGCTTGACACTTTCACTGATTGATAGCTTCTTGTCTTCTTTCTTGGGTCAGATTAGTACAATAAAGGCACAGGTAGCTTTCTTGAGGGTCTTCTTGAACTGGATTGCTGAAAGAGTGACAATTGGGGTTTTTGTCTAAGTCTTGTCTGGCTTGATTGTAATGTTGATTCTATCTTGAATTAGAGTAACTTCATTCTTGGTCCAATCAATATGTGGGTTGTGTTACATAAGCCAGGGTTTGCCTAAGATCAGATCATAATCTCCTAGGGGTGCCACTTCAAAATCTAAATGTTCCCAGTACTTCTGAATCTTGAGGGGAAATTTAGCGGCAATTGAGTCAATTGGTAGAGTGGTGCCATCAGCAGTGACAACTCCACTATTCTTGCTGGCTGGCTTGGTGAGAATCTTGAGTTTATTGATGAGGTTCTTATTGATGAAGTTTCCAACAGCTCCACTATCTATGAGGACATCTAGTTCTTGACCTTTGACTAGACTTTTGAAAATGAGCATTGAGTTGGCTCGGTTCTTGGCTATTCTAGCAACTTGATCAGTGCTGCCAAAGCCTTTCTGATCTCACTTGGTTGGAGACAACTTTGTGACTTCCTTGATGGCAGGCAGGGTGGCTCACTCCAGAATAAGCTGTACAATTCTGTCACCTTCATTGACAGTATAAGGTTGGTCCTTGTAGTTGACTAGTAGGACTTGCATCTCTCCTCAGAAGTCAGGGTTAATGATTCCAGCACCAATATCTAGTGAATGCTTGACACCGAGACCAGATCTTGGTACAATTCTTACATAATATTCCTTGGGTATTTCGACTGCAAGGCCAGTTGGAATGAGCCTTCTTTCATGAGCAGGAATAGTGACTTGTTGAATGGATTGAAGGTCTAAACCAATGGCTTCTTCTGACTATGCTTGAGGGATCTGGGCCTTGGGGTTGACTTGCATGAAATTGAGTACAACTTCTTGTTTGACTTGTTGACCTTGAGTGTCTTTGGACAGGACTAGGATCCTCTTGGGTTCAGCAGTCTTCTTGGGACATTTAGTGGCAATGTGGCCAGGCTGTCAGCAAAAGAAGCAGGCTCTAGCCTTCTTGAGGCACTCCTTTTCCTCAGGTGTAAGCTTGTTCTTCTTGTTCTTGTTGATGGTGTCTAGATCTATGGGGGTAGGTCCAACAGTTCTGACTTTGGTTTCCTCCCTTCTGGAGTTGTTGTTGAATGGCAGTCTCTTCTGCTCGAAGCAGTTGCCATAGGTAATGACATCGAACCTATCAGCAATTTTCATTACTATGTCTAGGTCTTTGGGTTCTTCTAGTTCAACATGAACTCAGGTTTGTCCCTTGAGACCTTGGATGTACTTGTCAACCCTCTCATCTTCAGTGACATGAGGTAGCTCCAGTAAGATAGATAGAAATTGTGCATTATATGCTTACCTTGATGCTGTTGACAGGTTTGAATTGGTTCTTAATAGCATCTGAGAATTCACCCCAGACCTTGATTCAGCCAGAGAATCTTGTGTTCTGAACATGATTTCACCACCAGATTGCAGAATTCCCTTGGAGGAGTGTGTCGGCAAATTGGACTAGTACTGCTTCATCCAAATTGGTCAGTTCTCCATACTGCTCCAATTGGAAAAGCCAAGCATTGGTAGACAGTCCTCCTCTTTGGCCATCAAAGGTGTCAGGCTTCTGAGGCTTGATGGTGACTGCAGTCAGAGATACTATTATAGGTATAGGTGTAGACTGCACAGGAGCTTTGCCCTCCTTCTTGTCCAGTTGTTCTTGAAGTTGGGAAATTTGAGCCAATGCAGTGTGCAAGAGGCTTTCTAGAGTCCCAGATGACTGGTTAGGGATTTCGTCCTCTTCTTCTTATTGAATGTGGGGAGCATTCTGTGGGATATAGGTATTGTAGGTATTGTAGATATTATTGTCCCAGGCATCAGTATTGGGGTCCATAGACATAGTGTTTGACTAGTTCTTAAGGGGTTTCTTGTTTAGGCAAGGTGTAACTTAACTGCTGCTACCAAGTGTAATGGTTCTGGTTTCTTGAATGAGGAAGTGACTAAATTCTAGGTGCTCAAAATAGCTCAAAGAGTTATTAAGAGTTCAGAAAGATCTTATGGATTCTGGGAGAAAATATTCTGAGCTTTATTCGAGAGAACAGAGAGGATATTTATATAAGATATGAAAGAAGGATCCGGAAGGATCTGAGTAATCAATGGAAATGCCAAGAGGAAGGTTCTTGGCAATGATGACAAATAAAGATCTGCAATGTTCCATGAAGTTCCATGACTAGCTAAGACTGGAATAGAATTGACAAGAATATTCTAGCTGTGGCTTAGTGCCAAGAAAGGATTTCTAATTATTCGGAAGATGCTGGAAGGTTACAGAAAGTACTAGAAAGACAAAGAAAAGAAATAAACTATGCTAAAATGTTACAGAGGAGCTGGAGTAGTTGGTCACAGTGGTGGGCTGGGGAGATGGGAGAAGATAGAGAAACTGAGTGCTCTGAGTGATGTGAGGAGGGCCAAGTGGGAAGAGAATAAGGTTTTCACCCATTGGATTGATGGACTTGGAACAAGGATCAATTGGGTGCTCTCGGCTAACTGCTGGAGAGAAGATATTTAGCAGGAACTTGGGGTAGTCTGGTGCCCCTGGTCAGACCATTGGGGGGTGCTAGAGCAGGGGAACTTTGGGGGTAGTGGAGAGGGGCCTGGACATTGGTAGCTCAATTATACTCTGCTGGCAGATGGGGACTTGTGGGAGAGTTGGGAGGGAGAGGTAGTGTCTAGTATGACTAGATAGAGGGAGGAGGGGGCTCCAGTGGGGCTCCAGTGGGTGAAGCTGAAGGAAGCAGTGAGGATGTACTGGGGTGAGGCTGGGAAGCAGAGAGGAAGACTTTAGTAGAAGAAGGGGATGTGGGCATCCTGCTGGATGGAGTAGCTATTATGGCAGTGGTCAGAGTTGAAGGGGTACAGAAGAGAGGAGGAGGAGAAGGATTGGTGGGTGACACAAGTGAGAATGAAGATTGAGGAGCTGAAGAGAGTCTGGAGGATGTAGAAAGAGAGCCATGTGTAGGGCATGGTGGCAAGGCTTAGTTGGCAGGGGCTGAAGGAAGGAGAGAGGCTGACCAAGTACCTCTCTAGGTTGCTGAGGGCAAGGAGAGTGAAGCAGAGGTGAGAGGGGATTATTGAGGAGATGGCTGCTTGGTGACTGGGGTCCAGGGGATCCTTGGGAAGCTTAAGAGTTGTTGGGGGAAGTTGTGGAGTGAGGAGAAGAGAGGAGCAGACAGTGAGGTCATTGTGAAATGCTTGGAGGACTAGTGCCCCCTGGAGGTGGAGGGGCTTAGGGAACTGATAAGACTAATGATAAAGTAGGAGATTCTACAGGTCCTGGCAGCTACTAAGTTGGAGACTGCCCCTGGAAAGAATGGGCTGCCATGGGACTTCTGAAAGAAGATAGTGAAGGTAGAGGAGGTACACCAGGAGATAAGAGATATATGTGATGAGGTAATTGAGTCTGGGTCTTGGCTGGGTGGTCAGAAGTTGGGGTTGGTAGTGCTTCTATACAAGGAAAAGAAGCAGAGGGAGGACTGGAAGAATTGGTGACCAATCATACTTCTGGATATGGACAGAAAGTTGGTCATGAAGGTGTTGGTGGCAAGACTACAAGTGGTGGCACAGCAGGTCCTAGGAGAAGAGCAGCGAGGCTTTATTGGGGAACAGTTAATTAGATATGGCACTGCTTGGGTGCATGGAGTTATTGAGGGGGCAAGGGCTGCTGGAGTGGATAGCAGGCTGGTTTTCTTGGACCAAGAGAAAGCTTATAATAGGGTACAGCAAGTCTGGCTGAGGAATGTACTGAAGAGGATTGAGATTCCTGAGGAACTGGGAAATGTAATTATCCACCTTCTGGAGGGTAGTCAGGCAGTGATTATAGTGAATGGACACAGGGGAGCTGCCTTCCCTCTTGGGCAGGGGGTTCCCCAGAGAGACCCTCTATTATCCATTCTGTATGCTCTGTCTTTGGAGCCATTGTTGGAGAGTCAGGAAGAGAGTTGAAGGGCTAACTGTGCTAGGCATGAACTGGAAAGTGGTGGCCTTTGCAGATAATATAGTGTGGGCCTAGGTATTATTGTGGATGTGACAGAGCTTAAGGAGGCTGTAGAATGGTATGAACAGTACTCTAGGCAGAAGTTGAACTGGTACAAGTGTAAAACAATAGTCTTGGAGAATGGATTTGTTGAAGTAGACATTATTGGAATAATCATCCCCCCTGGGGAGGCAGTGCAGTATCTGGGGATCTTTCTCTCAGTGTATGGATCAGTCCTGCCCAAGGCCTGGTGGGAGACCAAGATAGGAGTGTGGGAAGATATGCTGAGAAGCTAGGGAGGGTAACATATCTCTCTGGCTAGTAGTGTGACTATTTTGAATGTTTACTGGATATCAAAGCTGTGGTATTTAGCATACCATTTGGACTTTCCAGCATAGGTAGTCAAGAGACTGCTGAAGCTAGTGAGAGAGTGGATTTGGGCAGGCCACCAAAGTCAGATTAAGTGGGAGGTCTTGGCAATGCTGGTGGAGAGGGGGGGCCTGGGCCTGGTGGATTTCCTGAAGCATCTGCATTGTCTTCATAACTGGTAGTTGAAGAGGGTGGCAGTGCTGAAAGGGAGTGGATGGGTCCCACTGATGCAGAAGGTGTGGGAGGCAAGATATATCCCCCAGAGGTCTTCTGGAGACCTTTCAACATTGGTGGAGGGGGGAGGAAGTAGAAGACTCCAGTATAGGGGATTCTAGTGGAGGGTTGCTGAGGGGGTGCATAGAATTGGCATTAGGTAGGAGAGCTATGCTGCAGTGGAGCAGCAGGGAGGAGGAGGGTAGCAGTGGCATAGACTGCTGCTGGGAGGGGTGCTAGCAATGGACTTTGTTTTGGAGAATAGAGTGGAAAGTCAGGGTGATATAGGGCAGGACCTTTGACTGGAGGGATGGCAGTGAGTGGGGATCAGAGAGGAGTGAGACTGGACAAGACTGTGGACCTGGGGTGTGGAGATGAAGAAGTGGCTACTCTCTAAGTTTTGGATGGTATAGTGGAGAGTGCTAAGTTGAAATATGATATTGAACTTCAGGTCAGATCATCTGGTACTGGGAGGGGCCTTCGAGTGTGAGGAGTGTCAAGGAATAGGGCATAGTGCTCTCAACAAATTGAATTGAATTGAATTGAATTAGACCTAAATTTGATTTGATTAGAATCAATTTGAATTGAGGTCCAATTCAATTTGAGATCTGATTCAAACTCTATTTTTAGAAATTTAATAACTTAATGAATACACATCTAAATTCAATGATCTTTAGCTTGTTAGATTCCTCTTATATAGGGGAATCTAACAAGCTAAAGATCA
>RQIL01004320.1:0-12926 GCA_003951145.1 Jimgerdemannia lactiflua
TTTTTTTTTTTTTTTGCTTCACATTTTTGACTACTGGCTCATGATTTTGTGACCTCGCCCGAGTTTGTCGTAAATGATAGCTCATCTTTTCAAACAACCTATTCTCACAAACAGGGCGACGAATGTACTTTCTTACACGTGGGAGAGGTCATCCCGCCCAAAAAGCCAGAGGTCTGCAAGTTTTTCAAAAGTAATTCATGTGGCAAGGGAGTCCTCTGTCCGTTCGAGCATGTAAGTTGTACATTTATGCTTTGATTATTTTGATCCGCACTTCCATGCTGTTTTTAGTCAAGCCCTGATAGAACAAAGTATCGTGAATCCTGATGTGCGCTATTTACTATAGAATCTGAAGTTGGAGCCATGCATGTTTTACCACATGAGAGGCTATTGCAACGCGGCCGATGCGTGTCCCTACTCGCATGAAAGCATCACCGAAGAGCAGTACACAAAATTGACAGCGGTGAGTACTCTTTAACATGTCATCTTGGCACTGGTCTTGGCTGAATAACAGGAATCCTCATTTTTCATTGGCACTCTTTAAAACACAAATTCCTCCAGCAATACACGCCACAACCGAAGCCGCCTCACACCGATGAAAAGTCGTACGGAGGGACGTCAGTGGTGATGGAGGGCGATGTTCAGAACACCCTGCTAGATCTTTAGAGTTGGGAAAAGAATGTTTACGGTCCTTCATAAGACGATGAATGAGTTTTATATTATACAACAAGGCCAAGGCGATGGCTGTGCTAGGGAAGAAGTAATTGATTTCATTACTGTAATCACAAATATATTGCCTAAGTGAACGTTTTGCGGTTTTGGCAACGATTCATTGCATCATTCATTGCATCATGCATTTTTATTACTTCTACATATGCAACCATCCGCCAACCTCCCGTAGTGGCATCCACCAGATCTCAATGGTATCTTCGAAACCTAAAACGCATCATTCACGCGCGCTGCAAGATTGGGTCTTTTTTCGGGTCTCCTCCACGAACAGCCGAAACTTTTAAGTTGCATTAAAATGTTCAACGATCAGGACCAAAGCAATAAGAACTGGGTAATGCCGAAAGCAGTGGCGCTCCGAACACGAAGAAATAAACCGAACAAACAATAGCAAAAAACATAGTTCCTGTTATTACCTGCATTTCCTCCATAACCATTGACTTGATCGGGATCACATTCATGCCTTCGCGACATGTCGGCTTGGGGTGTTTAACGGGAACCCAGGGAAGGCTGGGCTTTTTGATAGACATGATTGATGTGAGAAAACACATGCTTGGTTCAAAATGAACTATGAAAAATAGTATATTACCTCAACCTGGGTGGGCTCGCCGCCTTCGTTCAGCTCCACCACGAGGGCGAATGTACAATCTGAAACGAGGAACAATGAGCATATTCTTCACTGTCCTATCCTTCTACCACATCAGAATGAGATAATCATGGCATCCCCCCCTCTTTACCTTTCGGGTTCGGGAGCAACAGCGCATCGCACACGCTTATCTTGAGCAAGAAGGCGCGGAAGTAGTGATCAATGTCTGAAGATGTAAGGATGCTGAAGCAGATGGAATATAGAAAGCCTATTAATGAAGTTTACAATCCGGGCTGCGTTCACTTATTGCGACATCATTCATTCCGCATGTGTATATTGGAACGAAATAGGCTCACTTTTCTCCTTCCTCGGTCATGTTTCCGTCCGCCACGTCTTCATTGGTCATCATTTCGCCGTCGCTGTAAACAGAAGCGTCCCGAACGCAAATCTGAAAAACGAACCTCTCAACTACCGCATGCTGTTGCGTCATAATCGCCAAGCTGATGCTCTCGACTATGCCCTAAATTGAGTGCGAACCAGACATATTGTATTGCGGATATATTGTTTTTATTTGTTTATTTGAAAAACATTACTTATCAACTTGGCGTCGACAATAGATCCTTTACCTTGTCAATATTAGGCTTACACGCTGCAACAAGGTCGTATATATGGTCATTAAGTCGTGGATGGCGAGACATTTGAACCGGAATATTGTACATTTGACGCTTCTCGAAAAGTGCTGTATTACACGAAAAAGAAGTATTATATTCTATTGAAAGTTTGTGGCAATTACTTTTGAAGTGGTAGGTGCACATATATTCTAGATTCATTGGTTGGCATTCTTGCCACAGCACAAATATGACAGACGACATACCAGCTGGATATACCTCTCGGATGTAGAGGATCTGGTGTATGGCTACTTCGACTTGCAAGAAAAACAGGGATGAAAATAGCAGGATATCGATGAATCACAGTCAAGAGTAAATTGTCATGATGTTGCGAATATAAATGATGTATACATACGAAACTCGCAGAAAACCTCCACTGTTTAATAAACAATTGGGGAGGGGGGTAAACTCGTTGAGAAATTTCAAATGAAACCTCCAACCCAAGCAACCAACATGTGTGTTGCCGCACCATAGTAGTTCAAATGCTCTGATTCGGTGTCTGAGGCTTCAACTTTAGTGGGAACCACTGGAGATGTCGACGGTTGAAGGGACCATTTCTATTTGTCGAGGAAAGCGAACAGGAGCGAGAGAAATAGAAAATAAAATGAGAGAATAGGCTGCAATGAGTCAAGGGAAAGAATCTCCAAAAAATATCCACGAGACAGACGTAAACACGACTCGTCCATTTTTGTTAGGTACCTGGTTAAGCGCCTCTTTTCCTAGCTTAATGTGCGACAAGATAACATGCGCGCCTTCAACTTCCCCGTTATCCTGGATTTCAAGCACTGCCGAATCGTTGGCAAGCCGGTATATAAAGCCGTCAACGGCGTCAAAACCCCAGCGCTTACCATCATAAAAGTTCAATATAAATATATGAGTAAGAATTTCTGGTAAAATGGTGTATGAAAGACAATAGGTCCATACATCGGCGAAATCCATCGTATGACGCTGGTAAGCAAACTTAGTGTATTTGTCCACACAGAGCACCATGCCTGAATGCTTGTTCACAATGAAACCTGCATAAAATGGATATTTTTAACTATAAATTGGGTGGGCAGCTTAGGCATCGATGGGTATATAACTACCTTCTTGACTACACCAAAGCTGGCTTTCATGCTTCCAGTCGTCATCAGGTACCTTAATGGCGGTTACAATTGTGGCCCCAGACTGAGGTGGCGGATGGAGTGGCAAGATTTTTTACACAACGATGAAGGTTCGAACGAGATAAAACTACTGACGGTGAGGTTCAAGCGTACCTCCTGTAGCGCATGTTCGACCTGGAGCACGCAGTCACTGCTACGAGAAACGATGAAGAAGTAATTTTCAGGAAAAGACATTCTACCGAGGAAACAAGACGATTTGGCCGTTTTGTTCTCGGTCGAGGGCACGTGATAAGACCTACTCAGCCACAGCTTGAGGTTCTATTATTGGCTATGTACATGTGTGTGTGTGTATTTACTTCCTATGTGCAATCCCGCTTCTTTCCCAACACACCCAACAAGCGAGATCCTTTCCCCTCCGGCTGCCGCGGTAATGTGGAGTTCAAAGCCTCTTCGCCGACTCTCGAGATTGTCAGTGATTTCTAGTTGCAACATGGGAGCTCATTAATCACCAATGAAAATGTGTATGCAAGATGGCAGCAAAACGAACAAACAAGGATGGCCGCCAAATCTACCTCAATAACGGCACGCCTCTTGACCCCGAACCCCATGGATCTGTTGCCTTTGACCTCGCCGCCGCCGGCACCTTCCTGTACCGCGTTCTTGAATCGCTGCAATCGACTTGGGGAATTCAGCAAGGATCTTCCTTTCATGTTGACGCGGCTAGTCATTCCCAGGAAGGCGATGGATTCTGTCGTGACTGTTGTGGTTTGACGGGGGGCGACTTCTCCATCTGTGATGCAGATGTCGTTCATGGCCGAACTATCTCGAGAGAGGTCGTCCAACCCATCGCAGTGAAGGTTATCGGGATGAACAGTCTCTAATGACTTGTTTATAGGTTTGAACACAATGTCAATCAACCATCCATGTCATACGGAAAAACACAGATTATTATCCCAATAACACTACACCTTCAAATTCAGTTGTTCACTTCTTACCTGTACTTTATTCGTGTCTTTGGCATCCGTCATCGACGGCTCCTCTTCGTCATCGTCGCCTACGTCGCTTAATAAGATACAATCGTCTTCGTCTACGTCCGCTTTAGATGCCTTGGCAAACGCAGCCGTCTCAGGATTCTCAGCTGTAACAGAAAGGGAACATATTACAAAATTAAAAAATCCGATGGGAAACTAATTTTTTCTTATCTCATTATGTTGCGTGCCTTACCTATCTTATCCAGGAGATCTCCCCCTTTCGCCAGCAGCATGCGCTTTCGACGAGCGGCTTCCGATCTTCGCATCTCCATCATATCGTCCCCATCGTCGAAGTAGTAATCGTCGTCCAGTCCGAATCCCTTGCCATCCGCACCCCCATAACCCCGGCGCCTCATAAATCCGCCTGACGTGACGTCCTTAACCAGCTGGTCGACAAGTTGGGCGTCTCTCTCGTAAACTTGTTTTCTAGGAAAGCAACCAAAAACATTTAGAATTCAAATATACGGCGAATTTATGGAAGATCAAACACGCAAAAATGTTCTGTGAACTTACTGGAACGCTTGCCGCACGGCCTCCTGGTCTGCTCGATCCGTCTCCTCGTTTCTCACGACGACATCCCCATCAATTTCGTATTCGTCCGGCCCGTCCTCGTCCTCTCCATCTGCTCCACCCAGGCCCATAAATTCGTCCTCTTCCTCCTCAGCCTCATCTTCAACAAAATTCGACTTAGGCCTAACAATTGATGGTTTCACTATCGAATTTTCCGCTTTTCGATCTGATAAGAGCCACCATGGTCGCTCTGCTGCAATAGGTGATGATGATTGCTCCCGGCCAGCTTCAATCTCTGCCTCTGATCCCTCCGAATCAGCTTTGCCTTCCTCATCAACCTCATCAACCTCATTTATCTCGTTTTCGATGTCTCTTCCTACTTCCTGTGCGTCAGTGCGCCTGACAAGCCTGCCGAGTTTCCTTGGAGGTGCAGATAGTAGGTCGTCTTCCAAAACACTGTCGACGTCATTTTCTCCAGTTTCGTTGATGGAACGCTTTCGAGACGAGATGACTGCAGATCCTTGAGTGGAAAAACTCCGATATTGTGAGAATGACGATACTGATGGTCTATGCTGGGTAAGGAGCCTGTTCATGAAACGGTAGAAATAGGAAGCATGGTGAGCACTTCAAAGATCGAGACAACTTAAATTTCTTTCATATATTTTCGGATGCGTATGGCACTCACCCATCCTCATTCACGTATTGCGATAGCGTTTCTTCCGATCTAAATGAGTATCTCAGCACCATATCTGCTCCAGACGACGTCGCGAATCCATCGTCATCACCGGAGCCCTGGTTCCGTTCTTGCGGACCATTGTCGAGTATGGGTGCATCATTACTCTGGACATATTGTGTATCGTACACGGAGGAAGAAGTATCGATATCCTGGATTGAATCCAAGGATGAGAGAAGATACCATGTTGTTAAGGTTATGGCTGCTAGGCCAACAGACCATTATAAATGCGGATGATCAGTAAACCCTCACGAAACTCTGCTATGCTGTACCTGGGAGCCCACAATGGGCTGCCTCAATTTGTCCCATGCTTCCGAATTCTAGCAAGTGTAAGATGAGAAGTTTACATTGTGAACAGCAACAAAAATGTTCGCTGCTCCATTTGCTCAAAGACAAAGTTATAGCGTTGGGGTCGCCCTCTCCATTCAAACAAACATACCTGAGGTAAATTATTCATAATGCTGGGCGCAAAGAAGGCCGATGCTCCCGGAATCACATCAATTCTATGCTCAACCGGCGACCCAACGACGTTACTGGGTTTGAAATACGCCGACAACCCAAGACTTCCTTGACCAATGTTCTGTGTCAAACACCTGGCACCTTGTGTGCGTATAATCGAGCCACTGCCAGGTCCCTCCGTGTATCCAACGACATTGCTAGGTTTAAAATACGCAGACAACCCTGGAGTTCCTTGACTCATACCTTGGGTTGACTTACTATCGACTTGTGTGTTCAATTTTTGAGATACAGAAAGCGCTGTCATGGGCTTGACATCGACTCTGGAGTTCAGATCCTCGTCGTCATCATCCATTACATGTCTAGAACGATTCATTTTGTTATCGGCCAAGGGTCGTCGATGTTTTTTCATTACTGCGGATCGGCCATCGTCACTTTCCGCCTGTTCGTCGTATTGACCTACACTGTCGATTTCCCTTTCCTCCTCCACCTCTGAGTCCGAAAATACATGTTGTCGGCTATCCACCTCATCGCCACCGGCTTCGTCGTCGCCGGAAGACTATTTTCAACAAGAGTTACGCAAAACAAAAAATTTAGATATTGCATTGAACCGAATTTTCTGTGTCATCCAATATGAGATTGAGAAAAAAAAAATGAGAGTAGTCGACATACCTGTTCTTGACTCCCGACCTCGTCTTCGTTCTGATCATCTTCACTACCCCCACTTCCGCTACCCAGTTCCAATGCTTCGTAATCGATTTCTTCTTCTTCCCCTTGGTCGTCTCCACCAGGCACAAAATCCTCATCGTTCTCGTCATCGTCTTTTTTATCACTGCCCGTTCCCTTCAACCTCCTATCGACCTCCGCCTTGATCTTCTCCAATTCCTTCTCTTTATCGACCTGCTTTTTCATCAATTCCTCCGCGCTTTTCCACATACCGCGGGCCTTCGCATCCTCTTCAGCCTTCTTCCGACGCTTCAGCAGATCCACCGCGATCTTCTGCTGAAGCACGGCGTTCAAATCCCGGGGCGTCATAAGAGCACCACTGACGAGGGTCGTATCCTTGCCATCGGATAAAATTACGTGAGGATTGTGTTGCTGACTCGGCGACAAAGTTCTCTTCGAGGCACCCCTCCCAACAAGCATGCGTAACTTCCGCGCTGTAGGTGTGAACTTGTCCTTGTGCGTCTGCTGGTAAGCTATAATTTTTTTGGCCCCCAGGGATTTCGCTTCGGGTTGGATAGATGCCTGACGGCCGGGCCCACCAACGATTTCGAGGTCACTGTCGCTATCGTCAGTGAAAGTTACGGTCTTTAAAAGTTTTGCTTTGGAGGGCGGTGTTGCTTTGGCTGGGCTTCGGTAATGTAGGGCGTCAACATTCACATCACCGGCGGGCAGGCTCATAGTGAAGTTTTTAGGCTGGTTGTCACCATCTGTGGCCGGAGCCGTGCTTTCGATCGCAGCCATCGATAATTCGGAATCGTTTTGAGTCGTCACGAGGTTACCATTTGTCGAGCTTGAAAGGTCATTCATATAACAGGAAGAGTAAGTGGATATAGGTGAATTCACTCTTGGCATGGCTCTAAAAGAACTAAATTACCTCGCCTGCAGCCCGCCAGGCCGAATCTTTTCCAAAAACGACGCCATCACTTTTTTGTTGACCACCCGAGGTTCCACGGCTAGCGTCGTGGCTATGAAGTAGTGAAATAAATGGTCATGGGTTAGGAATATTTAGCAAAATGTGGAATATGTAGCATTAAGAACGTGTTCGCCAACAAACATGATCTTATTTATGCCTCACATCGGATGAGCCGCGCATTCTCTTGGTACATTTCGATCATCGCTTTATCCGAGGAACGCTATATAAAAGCTATATGTTAGCAAATATGGAAGACACGAAGATCCAGAAAATTACAACCGCCGCATTGGCAAAAAAGAATATGTTCAATCGAACGGACCTTAGATCCACCTTTTCTCTTCTCACTCTCAGCATAGTCGTCTGTGTTTGCGTCCTCTAGCGCCTCACGGTTCGGACCAAGAGCCCCGGCGGCCGACTGGATCTCAGCCCTGGGATTTTTTACTATTCGCGCACGCCTCATCACGCCCTCCTCCTGGTCACTATCATCATCATCATCATCCTGACGGAGCGAGTCGAACATTTTTTGCAATCTTTCGACGCGCTGCGCCTCAGCGGAAGCAATAGATGGCGAGATGCCACCACGCCTTCGAGGATGTGGCTTTGTGTCTGTTCGCACGGACTTCTCTTGCGAAACTCCGTCAAAGCAGGAATCCGTGGGATCATCGCCGATTGCGTTGACCATACCGAGTGGCGAATGGCTTTCGTTCGGAGGCTTCGCTGTATCTTCTGGAACACGATTTCGCGTCATGTCACCGCGGCGTTTAAGTCTCCCCACAAGTTTGCGACGGTCGGGTAACAATTCGGTCCGTAACAATGACGAGGATGAAATCGATGAGGCGTCGGCATCGCCCATCTTGGGCGAAGGTGCTCTTGCGGGCTCCGGACTGACGTATAAACCTGCGACTGTGGAAGTTTTGGGAGAGTCTGCGGTCAGCTGAGGTGAATCGTCAGCTTCCGATTGGGTGTCACTCAAGTCCGCGACCAGGGAAATAAGGCGAGATTCTGCCTCTCCGTGAGCGGTTTCTCCCTCCGAATCAATATTCGGCGGGGCTCGTTGCATCTGTGTCTTTTGGCTATCTGCACTGCCAACATCATCCTCTTCCCCACTAGTGGTGCGATCTAACTGCATGTCGTCATCGGGTTGAGTGTTTTCCAACTCGAAAGTCGCTGCGGCGGGCCTGAATTGTGCGTTCTCGTTTTCCGTCTTTTCGTCTTCAACGCGTCCGAACGCTTCATCTTGTTCTTCCCAAGTGGATTGTTGAGGATTTTCGTCGATGCCCATCAGAGCTCTCAAACCATCGTCCATCCCAAACGAGGGTGTATTATGGACATTTTTCCTGCGAGCATATGTCTTTGCAAGCTTTGGGTCGAGCATTCTTGAATGGATAAAACGCGTCGCGTATTAATTACAGTCACCAGGATTTAAAGGTAATTATGGCAACGTCATCAAGCAATTTTTAAACACGGAAAGGGAGAAAGTGGCGTTGCCCAACCATGACGAGCTACATCAAATTCACCCCAATATCGGGAGCAAAGAGCGAGGACCCGCTGTGCTATCTGCTCGAGATCGACGACGTCAAGCTTCTTCTGGACTGCGGCTGGTCTGACTCTTTCAACCCCGATGACCTGAAACACCTTAGGAGGTACCTTGACCTTGACCTTGACCTTGACCTTGACCTTGCCCTTTATATGCAGTAAACCATCCACTCCCCCCCCCACACACAACCACACAAACTCACTCGCTAATTGCTTTGCTCTGTCAAATTGCCTCAGGGTCGCGAAACAAATTGATGTTGTCCTTCTTTCTCACTCTGACCTTCCACACTTGGGCGCGTACGCGTACGCCCGTGGCCATCTAGGCCTAACCTGTCCCGCTTACGCTACTGTCCCCGTAATGAACATGGGTAAAATGTGCTTGTACGATGTCTACCAGTCGAAGACGGATGAGATTGAATTTGATACATTTACCCTTGAGGATGTGGACAATGCGTTCGACCGAGTTACGACATTGAGGTACTCCCAGCCGACAGCTTTGCAGGGTGAGTTCAGCAATGGTTTGGATGCTTTACGCACGCGAATCGGTGGTGTGGTAGATCTATCCAGTGAACACTGTCGCCTCTTTTAAAAATATATGATATGGGGAAGGGGGGAAGGGAGGCGCTTCTTGGCCATGAGTGGGACGGGCAATACTGAGCTTTCAAATTGGCCCATCCCTCGTTTGTTGCGAATCGAATTCGGACATACTTGAAGGCAAATGCAAAGGCATCACAATTTCTGCATACGCTGCTGGCCATACAATCGGCGGCACGATCTGGAAAGTTAAAAAGGATACAGATGAAATCGTTTACGCTGTAGATTACAACCACAGGAAGGAACGGTAGATATCGGGTTGCCTGATCTCCTCTTCGTCATAATGCTACGAATTTTCTGGACTGCGTACAATCCATGCAGTTAAATCAACCAGATGGAAGCTAACGAGTTGGGTGTCAATTTTGCCACGCGTAGTCATTTGGACGGTACAGTCCTTCATTCTGGGGGAGTCGTGTTAGATACTTTAAGCCGACCATCTCTCATGATAACTGATGCATACAATGCTAACATTGTGCATCCGGCAAGAAAACACCGTGACGCCGCACTGTTTGGTATGTCTGCGCCCGCTTTTAAAAAATTTATGAATTGTGCCGCCTTGCCCAAATGGCTATTGCCCTCACCTCGTAGTTTCAACTTCGACACATTCTGCAACAGATAGCATCATGGATACCCTCCAACGTAATTGCTCAGTCCTCTTACCCACCGATTCCGCCGCTCGCGTCCTAGAGCTCGCTTATCTGTTGGACCAGCACTGGTCATTTCATCATCTCTCCTCCTATCCCCTGATTCTGCTCTCACATACTTCCTATCACACCACCCACTTCGCCAAGATTATGCTCGAATGGATGGGCGACGCTGTGACAAAACAATTTTCGCAGGCGCGCGAGAATCCCTATGATTTCAAATACCTCCGGCTGTGCCACCGTCGTGAAGATCTGGATCGATATCCGGGCCCCAAAGTGGTCGTGGCGAGCAACCTCAGTTTGGAGACCGGGTATGCAAGGCAGCTCTTTCTCGAATGGATGGGCGAACCGGCAGTCGAAAAGCCCGGAGATTCAAAATTTGAAGGGGATGAGGAGATGTCGGATGTGCGAGAGAAGGAAACGGAGTCGGCGAAGAACAATGCGCTTATACTGACGGACCGGGGACCACCAGGCACCTTGGCGAGAGAGTTGTACGAAAAATGGGAGAAGCAGACGACGGTGAAAACGGAAGCCGACGACGCAGCTCAACAGCAACAGCAGCAACCGGTGAAGCCTTCGGTGGAACTGGCAACAAACCTTAAGCTTACTGTTCGTCGCAAGATACCACTCGAGGGCGCCGAGCTTCTCGAACATCAATCAGCGCAACGCGCCAAAATAGAACGCGAGGCTGCCCAGGCCGCCATGATTGCGCGGAGCAAAACTATTATGGAGGAGGACGATCTTATGTCCGAAGGGTCGGAATCTGACGAGGCGCTCGAGGACGCGAATGCCGATGTTGAAGATCTGCTTCTAGGAAAGGACCAGTTTGATCTGTATGTGCGCGACGCGGCGAAATCCGGTGGTTTCTTCAAACAAACGCAGAGTTATCGTATGTTCCCTTTCTCGGAGAAGAGGAAGAGATTTGATGATTATGGAGAGGTGATCGCTCCCGAACATTATGTCAGGTCCGCAGCAGAGGCGGCAGATATTGCGGGATTACCTGCGCCAAATGGAGGGACGGGCGCTAACTTTGGTGGGAGAGATGAGGTAAAATGAACATTTTTTTATATTTTGTCAGCGCTAGTGAATTGAATTTTTCGGATATGCAAACCTACATGTGTATTGCTGACGATACGGTTCTTACAATTTTCCCTCTCTAGGATGCGGATGTGCGCATGGACGAGCCGATTCTCCCACCTCGGGATGAAGTACCTACCAAGTATGTTGCTTACGATGAGGAAATACATGTGCGCTGCGTATTACGCTATATCGATCTTGAAGGATTGTCTGACGGGAGATCCATCAAGACCATTTTACCGCAAGTGGCGCCTAGGAAATTGGTGTGTCTCCTTGCTGTCAGCAACTTCCTATTTTTGTTCTCCGCCCTCTCTTGAAGCAGAGAAAAGCGTATCACGGTGATAATATTGTGTTTGATACTTCTTGAAAACTGGCGTAGATTCTTGTCCACGGCTCCGAAGAGGCGACCAGAGACCTTGAGCAGGCGTGTTTGAGTATGGACCAGATGACGCGTGAGGTTTTTGCACCGGATGTTGGTGAGGTACTGAACGTATCAGCCGCTACCAACATTTATCAGGTGAAACTGACGGATGCGTTGGTCAGCTCATTGAAATTTTCAAAAGTAAGTTGGTTTTGAAACAAATATCTCGCAATGTATACTCCTCCGTTCTCGGATGCATCGCCCTTTATCTTATTGTCCTTCAACATGATATGCTTTTGTTTTTCAGTTGGATGATTACGAGCTTGCGCGGATTTCAGGTCGTATTCATTTTCCCGCGGACTCTACGACACCAACGCTGGACATTGCTCCGGCTGACGAAATCGTTGTGCCCTCTCCGGAAAGCAGTTTGGGTGCCACCATCTCCGCGAATGCCAACTCCAGTGGCTGGCACGCGCCTGTTTTTGTAGGCGACATCCGCCTCACGGATTTCAAGCGCGTACTACAGGCCGCAGGGATTACGGCCGAGTTCAGGGGTGAGGGTGTGTTGGTATGCAATGAGCAGGTGGCTGTGAGAAAGGCAAGTTCGTCAGATGCATGATCTTATTCTTCTCTCCTCGTGTCGGTTGGAAGACGTTGTTTGATTGATACTTGCCTTTGTTCAATGACGTCGTTGCTAACTCGAGCATTTCGCCGGTTGTTGAAAATATTTGCATAGACTGCGACGGGTCAACTGTTGCTGGAAGGTCTACTGTCCGAAGATTATTTCAAAATACGCACGCTGTTGTACGCTCAGCATGCTATTCTGTAGGAATCGTGGAAATTATGTATGTGGGAAGAAACTCCCATCGATCCCACCAAGTATATAGTCCTCGTAGATTGCGATTCAGGATAATAATAACCGTTAGCCATTCCCCTCTTCGTTCCCTTTTGGGGGTCCGCGTTTCTACAAATAGACACTCCGCACCACATGTAATTACATAAAATATTGAAAACAACAAACCTCAAGTTTGTGCTCATTGATGGCTCGCAATTAGGATGTAATACGGGAAATTAATGTAAATGTTACGTCGTCAGCGCCATTCGCCCATTCTCCAACTAGTCTAGTAAAGTTTCTCCACTAAATGATACAATTGCCAAAAATGGAAAGAGCGGTCATCGACGCGACCCCATCGTCGCACACACCAGGTTTGTAGTGACGCGCCCTTTTTTTTTTTTTTTTTTTTTTTTTTTTTTTTTTTTTTTTT
>RQIL01004331.1:0-12926 GCA_003951145.1 Jimgerdemannia lactiflua
TTAGTAATATGAATTAGAAGATTAGATATTTGATCATAGTATCTAAATCTGATTCCCAAATATAGTATAGTTTTAATAGTTATTTTACAACTATAAAAACTTTAGTAACTATTATGACATCCACAATCGACCATGTCAGAACTCAGAGTACTCTGTGACTGCTAGGATCAGATGACATTATGGCATGATAACTTATGACCAGCCTAAACCATCAAATGATTGCACCAAAAGGAAACAAGATAATCTGAGCTGAAATGAACAAATGTGCTACTTAAAGGAGACCCAGCCCCTGGCCTCGGAATCAGCACCAAAAGAACAAGAACCCTCTCCACACAATGCCTCCCACCCGCCACTCCAACCAGACCTCCCACTGCTCTACCCCTTTGCCTAGCCCAAAGACCCTGATCTTCGAAGCCATCAAGAAGGCTATTTGGCGCCCGGATATCACCGAACATCTGAACTTCTACATCGAGGATCTCAGGCACTTCATCAACTACTGGTACATAATGACCCAACAACTCAAAGAAACCACCAAACGGATGACCCTCTGGCATGACTATGAAATCAGACACCGCCTTCACAATGAGACCCAGGAAAACAGCCAAGAAGACCTTATTACTGAACTATTAACCATGGACCACCTGATCAAGAGAGCTCTCCGCATCCACCAGATATTCTGCCACATCCCCTGAGCTATAGCACATTTGCAAGGAGTAATCATGGGAAACCTTGCCCACCTATCAGCCAAGGATGCCAATTGGATAGAAGCTGAAGTAGCCAACCATATTGGTAGCAACCATGTCACCATGAGAAGCCAAGACACCAAACCCACCCTGCCAGGCTTCCACACTACTTCTCTCCAAGATAACCATCAAGGTCACCTCATGAGCTTCATGGAGATATTTGAAGGTCCCCCCATCACTATGGAAGTACTGGCCAGAGCCACCCAAATGACCCACCATTCTGTCAGCCTTAATTCACACCATATCATTTGGGAACCAAATCAAGAAAAAGCTCAAGAAGTCCCTGTCTTTGAAGAGGAGGATCAAGAACTCCAATACCCTACTCCCAAAGCAGCCCCCTCCAATACTGAAACCGATGAATCCACAGAAGAAGAAGAAGAAGAGAAAGAGCAATAGAGAATCTATCAGTCCTCTGTCTGCATTCAAGCTGTCCAAGGATTGGAGAATGTCATTAAAGATGATTGGCCACTGTTCTACCCCCTCACCTCCTGGCCGGCACTCCCCCCTTTCGAGGAATGGAATAATGAAGTCACACAAAATGACTTGGTTGCCCCTGACAAAGAATACTATCTGTTTTGAGTGATATCTTTCAACCTGTCCATTTTAGCCCATATGTCAGCAAGTCATGCGTCTCTTTTTCAGAGATGCTCAAATACACAACCATTTTTAGCAATGCTTTTCGACCCATCTGTTTTGAGCAATGTCTTTCAACCCGTCTGTTTTAGCCCACATGTCAGCAAGTCACACATCCCTTTTTCAGCAATGCTCAAACACACAACCATTTTTAGCAATACCCATAACAGTCTGCAAGCCAATAACATAACTTAGCAATATAATGTAGTAACCGTGCATTATAGTTAACCCCAGACAGATAGCAATAGCAACTGTATGAGTGACCCAGAAAATCTGTATAAATAACCCGTATTCTTAGAGTGAATAAACTCTCAGTCAGTCTGATAGTTTTATAAAGAAAACACACTGCCTCTAAGAGACTGGAATTCTGAGAATAAGACAACTAGAGCAACAATTGCTCAAGGTTTGAGTTAAAGAATTTCTCTTGCCACCACATACTGAAAACCACCAGGAAAATCATTCAAGACCCACTGCCAGGAACTGCCGACCACCGTTTGAATTCACCACCATGGACCACCATGAACTTCAAGTCAGTTAGTCAAGAACTGCCGCCAAGTTAAGGAAACCACACCCAAGATTCAAATCAGTCAAGTTACTTTGCCGCTACTAAGGAAAGCCACCAGGAAAACTGCCCTGTTCAGTCAAAGGAAACCAACTGCCATTCAAGTTTCAAGACTGCCACCAGTTAAGGAAACTGCTAGGAAACCATCACTGAGGTCCCGCATTTGGACTGACCACACATTTGACCCAGCTGTGCATTCCAGCCACCCATTCGGACCTGCATTCGAGATTCGAGACCCATATATTCAAGTGTTAAGACCCCAAGGAACCCAAGAATACTTAGCTTGAGAGAGCCAGCCTGAGCATCCGCCATTCATCCGACGTCATCAAAGTTAACAAGTCAAGATGGACAAGTGAGCCGTTGACCTTCATTTTCTTTACCCATACTGTGCCACGAGCCACGATCATCGACTGTCATGGACCCTCTACATATTTAAGATACAGTCCCATGCACGATAATCAACCCATATATTCGAGCCTATGTACCCAAGTAATCACCACCTGTTGCCCCAATTGAAGCTATTATTCATCAACTGTTACCATCTATTATCTACTAAACAACCGAGCCATTGTCATCAACAACCGAGCCACTATATGATAATTCGAACAATCCGATCATATGACTATTCACTTAGAGATCCTTTTATTCAACATACATATTGTCTGCACTTCACCAAGTGGCACAATTGAGCCGTGCTTGAAGCATATAGTTATACAAATTGCACACCACATTTTGGGGTCTCAACTGGGAATAGTTTTCTAAAGACTTGACCTTTTGGCTCAAGAACTCAGTAGCCATCTACATTGGAGACTCCAGGAGAATCTAGCAGCCAGCAACAAGTTCAGAGACAGCCCTCTTCAGCGAAAAAGAAGGTCCACACCATTGTTAGGACAGCAGTCAAGACCCTACTCAGAAACAGCAGCCAAAAGACCGAATCTGAGGACAAAAGTGACCCAGACTACGGTTTGACCTCCAGGGAGAGAAGACAACTCAGAGAACAACCGGAACCCCTTCAGCTTCAAGACCTAGAAGAAGACCTTCCTGAAGAGTATCAGACCTGAATCTATAGGAAGAACTCTGACTGGAGTGACTATATCACCACAGCTATCAATCAAGCCACCCCTTTAGACTGAGTCTACTTTGAGATATCCGAAGGAGAAGAAGACTATCATCCATACTCAGAAGATGAGTTTGATCCACACTACTATATAGGCAGCTACCAGCAAGGCAAACCAGACCCCATTACTTCACAGCTGCAAGGGGCAGACGAGTTCAATATCAGTTATATCAGCCCCCTAGGTTCTTCAATTACCCGAACCACTGCACCTTGGTCACTCACACCCCACTACTATCCACAAGAGACAAGGAACGATACTTCTCTCAGAGCCTCAGCATCTGATAGCCACTACCAGTCACTCAGGAGATCACCACCTTCAAGGACCTACACCCCAGCCTTATTCAGCAGACCCAGATCCCCTACATCATCAAGACACCACCCTCTGCCCATACCCCCTGTACATCGAGCACCTTCCCCTCCCCCACAAGGACCATCAAGGAATGCTACCCCTGAACTAGCATCAGACAGTAAGAATAGCGAAGATGAGCCAGATATGAGCTACTTACAGAAGTTCTATGGTGCAGATGATGAAGATATTGAGGAGTTTATTAGAGAAATCGAAGTATAAGCAGCTGCTAAGCAATGGGATGCAAAAAGAAAACTCAGCATTGTGGCATCACTTTTAAGAGGCCTGGCCCTCCAGAGATACAATCAAGCCAAACAGAATAGAGGAGAAATCTTCAGGGCAGAACAACTTGCTCACCTCGTGCCAAATGTAAACCATGTGCAAAGATATACCATCCACAAAGACTGGCTCCATGTCCAGTTCAATGGTCTTGAATGCCAACAAGAAGCACAAGAAGCTCTGACCTATATGACCCAAGCTGTCAACGAAACCCCAAAGAGTTTCTACCATCAGATCCAAGCACAGATGATCAAGGCATACCTGCAGCCTGCAGTCCAACTGGCATTGGCATCCACTATCTTCCTCAATGGCCTATATCCAGAACTCAGAAGGCAAGTCATTGGGATGGGTTATCGGAGTATTGAGCAGCAAGTTGCTAGAGTGCAAGAATGTTGGGAAGCAGACTACAGACCAGCTCAGCAGGACCACTGCGAGCCAGCCAGAGCTAAACCTCCAAGATCTCGAGGATCTACCACAGCAGAGTAAGAGAATGTATTCCTCAGGGCCCAGTTGGCCAACTATGAGAGCAGACCCCCACCTTTGGCCCCAACCTAATTCAGGCAACCGCAATAGCAACAGCTGCCAAGAGCACAAGAAGACTCAATGACCATGCTCATGAAACAAATGAAGGACCTAGCCATTGCAGTGGCACAGCTGAAGAACCAAGAAGGAAGACAACAAGATTACCGCCACAACAATAGGTCAGACTATTGACAACAAGACAACAGGAGCTCTTCTCAGGTACTGCCAGCTGCAACTGTAGACTCGGCTACAACCAGTCCCCATACCCCTACCTGCTTTTACTGTAGAAACCAAGGCCACATCCAGAGGTACTGTCCAAGGAAGCAAGCTACTCAGTCCAATGACAGAAATGTCAACCTCATTCAGATGGATGAAGAGACACGAGAAATAGAAGAAGAAGCAGCCTGGCTTCACAGACAAGATAATACCTATCCATACTATGAAACCTTCCCATCTAAGGTGACTTGGAATGCCACCCCCGCACAGACCAGAGAATGAGGAAGACCACCAAGGATTCCACCCCCATCACTGCCAGTAATGGTATCTACAGGCAAGTACCCAAGACAGGCCCATTCCTCCTCGGACACTCCACCGGAAAATGACAAGTGAGTTAGAAGGGACACCCCTGAGCCTGAGGCCGGACCATCAAGAGCATCAAGGACTACTTCTCTGCCCGACCTCAAAGAAGATGAGCACATGAGTATGGAGTCCTCAGCAGACGAGATGCCTATCAGGAACGAGAGACCTCGCCCTCAAGGAACCAAACATCGAAGGAGCAGCAAACCTCATGCAGCAGCCTCACTTTGGGACCAGATCCATCAACAGAATGCAGGTCTCACTGTCAAGCAAGTCCTCAAGAATGCTCCAGAAGTTAGGCGAAAATTCCTGAAGGAAGCCAAGGAAGATACCAAGAGACTTTCTGTCCAAGGACTACACACATAAGAACTCAGCACTATTCATACAGTGCATGAAAGCCGATGACATGATCATCAATCCACCAGACTTGCAAGTGGAAAAGTGCATAGAGAAAATGCCTGAATTCTCATTGACACTGGAGCAGCAGTCTGCATCATCACCCAAAGAATGCTAGAGAGAATCAGTTGGGGAATTGATAAAGGAACCAAAGCAAGAGTCATCATGGCAGATGGATCAGCATCTGCCCCCCTTGGACTTGTATGAGACATCCCCATTCAAGTTGGAAAAGCCTGCCTCAATGTACCTCAAGCCATTGTGACTCCCACGACCTCTTATGACCTGATCTTGGGAACAGATTGGATGCACCAAGTAGGAGCCAACGTGGACATCAGAAAACAGCTCCTAGTTTTCACCATTCATGGACAAAAGCACAAGGTACCCATCAAGTCAAGAGCATCATCAAGAAAAGCAAGTTCAGCCCCTGAGACAGAATGGCATAGACATGGCAACACACCCACCACTACCGAGGATGAAGATGAGAGTGAAGCAAATTTCCTACAAGAAATGGGAAGCGACTTCGATGCCCCTAGAGATCAAGATAGCAAGCCAGAAGAACCCTTTGTTGGAGTCATTGACATTGAAGGCCTAGCTGAAAGTATTGATAGAGCTAACAACAAAAGAGCAGCACTTGATTTTGCAGGACCATCCACACAACCACCACCCCTGCTGATAGAAAACCGAATTTCATGAGCCTTCCACCTAGGCACATGCAAGCATTTCAAACGCTTCTATTCACCAAGGGATAACTGCAATGTCTGCCAAGTCCTAGATCTCAAGAAGATTCCAATGCCAGCAATTATCGATAAAGACAAAATGAAATGAGCACCAGTCCACAGCCAAGCTCAGCCTCCAACCCCGAAGACCTTTAAGAAGACTTACCAAGAACAGCAAAAGGTTCTCTCTCGCCAACCCATGGAGACTCTCACCATCGAAAGGGACAGCAACAGCTCCTACACCATCACCTGTGCCCTTCAAGTCACCCTGCCAACCTATGACAAGTATCAGAAGAGGTACCCTACCAGCAAGGAAGTCAAGGAACGAAACAAAGGCTTTGTCAAGAAGAGGCACTGTGATTGTGGGAAGACCTTCACCTGCTACTGGTGCAAACATCGAAGTGTTCACCTCAGTGAAGATGTCCACAGAAGTCGAGTCAAGAGAAAGGATCCCACCCTACAAGAATCTTGAATTTGTTGGGCCTGCCGGAAGTACAAGAAGATTGACCACGAAGGAGACTGCAAAGCCAAAAGCAAGACCACCATTTGGGACCTATCTTTGGAAGTCCTCGCTATCATCTGCTGGTACTGCCGCCCACACCAAGGAAAAGAAGGAGTCAACCTTGCCTTCACCCTCATGAAAGCCCTGGACCCCCTCGAAAAGACCAGGTTCAACTATACAAGAAACCCAAAGACAGGAGTGCATTGACCATTCTTCAAGCCAGATCGAATGGAGTTCTCACCCATGATCACAGCTGCTGGAGAACCTTTCCTCAAGACCCACTCGGTTGTTCAAGTCAAGTTACTCTCACTATGGGCACAGCCTCTCCTTGCACAAACAGAAGGATCAGTCGGATATGATCTCTGTCTCCCATATCAAACAACCATCTGACCTAGAAGCACCAAGACCTTCAATCTTCAAATTGCACTTGCTATACTGCCAGGACTCTATGGACAACTAGCATCAAGATCATCTTTGGCAGCTGAGGAAATCACCGTCAAAGGAGGAGTTATTGACCAAGACTACCGAGGCTCTTTGAAGGTCATCATTCACAATCATAGAAGGAATTACCAATGCTTCAACCCCCTGAAGGCCATCTGCCAGATTCTTTTTCTCAAGACCTCTCAGCCTACCATTCAAGAAGTAAAGCAGCTGGACAGCATCGAGAGAGGACGAGGAGGATTTGGAAGCACAAACAGAGACCATCTAGCACTACCTATCGAGGTCCATGTAGCAAGAGTTGCCCAGTTCAGACAAATGAGGCCCCACATCTGCCGCCTCATCTAAGCAAGAGAGGAAATCATCCTGCAGCCATATCAGCAACAAGGCCTTGATGTACACCTCCCAGTAGAAGCCAACAACTTGATTTTCGAACCATCGATGGAGCTTCAAGAGAAGTATCACCTGCTTCTGGCTGAGGAATGAATTTATGATCAGATGTCACCAATCCACATCCCTATCAGAAACATGGGCTTCAAGGTAATCACTATCTCCAAAGGAACAACACTGGGATATTTCAAACCACTGATAGATGCCTACGAGGAAGAAGTCTATGAGTTTTTGGGAAACGGCAAGCCCTCTCCGGTGAGACTGATGGTACCAGAGAGGAAAACTCAGCAAGCTCAGCAATTAAAGCCGTCAACATTGAGGCAACTCTAACCAAGGAACAACAACAGCAGATACAGGAGTTGATAAAAGAGTACAAGGATATATTTACCACTACATACAATAACTTCCCACCATACCAATATGGAGAGCATCCTATACATCCTGGAGAGGCAAAACCAATCCGACAACACCCCTACCAAACACCACACCACTTGATCGAATTTGAACAACAACACATAGATAAAATGCTACGAAATGGAGTTATTAGACCCTCATCAAGCCCCTGGGCTTCACCAGCAATTATTGTACCAAAGAAAGGAGGATGGAGACTAGTCGTGAACTTCAGAAAACTCAACAAGGTCACTACAGAAGATACCTACTCCCTGCTAAGAATCGATGACCTCCTCAATGCCCTTGGAAAAGCCAAGTACATGACTACCACCAACCAGTTCCAAGAATTCCAAGTAATCCCTATTGCCAAGAAAGATATCTGCAAGACGGCCTTTATCACCAGACAAGGACAGTATGAATATCTTTGAATGCTATTCGGACTCTACAATACCCCAGCCTCATTCCAATGAATGATGGGGACCTCATCGGGAGAAATGTGCTAGTCTACATAGATGATGTAATCATCTACTCCAAAACATTTGAGCAGCATTTGCAAGACCTCTGTGAAGTATTCAATACCATCTGAAGCTCAGGACTCAGACTCAATACCAAGAAGTGCTTCTTTGGAAAACACCAAGTCGAATATTTGGGATATGTTGTCTCAGCTCAAGGCATACATGCTGACCCCTGCAAGGTGGAGAAAGTCAAGAACTACTCAACCCCCACCTCAGCCAAGGAGACTCTATTCTTTCTCATATTAGCATCCTACTACTGGCGATTTATCCCAAGATTCTCAGATAAGGCAGCACCTCTCTGAGATATCTCCAAGAAGGACCAACCATTTTACTGGAAGGAGGACTAGCAAAAGTCTTTTGATCTACTCAAGAAGGCCCTCACAGAAGCCCCAGTTCTGGTGCGACCAGATTTCAACAAACCCTTCATCCTGGCAACCAATGCCTCAGCTCTAGGACTTGGATCAATCCTGTCACAGCAAGATGACCACAAAAGAGAGCATGTTATCGAATATGCTAGCAAGGCCACAAACAAATCACAGGCAAACTATGGAGCCACCAAGTTGGAATGCCTAGCAGTAGTATGGGCAGTAGACCATTTCCGCCACTATCTCTTAGGAAAGAGATTCGCCCTCATCACAGACCATTAAGCCCTATAATGGTTGTTCAAGAAACCAGAGCCCTCTGGAATCTTTGCAAGATAGATCATGTCCTTACAAGAATACCAGTTCATTATCATTTACAAGAAAGGTGCCAAGAATTCCAATGTCAATACCCTGTCAAGAATCCCCCGAACTCAACAAGAAGGGAAGAAGCCCCCACGAGAGAAGGCTACTTCCCGCTCGCCCAAATGAACCAAGATCTATGCCTTACCCTCACCTGGAGCCTGCAACATAGGAGCTTCAAGAAAGGAATTCAGCCTGCCCACAAGCTGTTCATCCAAAGGAACCTCAAGAAATTTCAAGAAGGCAACGGCAAACTTTGGAGAGTAGAAGGAGATCAATACACCCGAGTCTCAAGAGAAGATGAAGTACCAAAAATCCTGATAACAAATCATGACCAGAATGCATATCAAGGAATTGGCACCACTATTGTAAGAATCAAAAAGCAATACTGGTGGCCCAAGATGAGGAAACAAATTTCAGCACATATCCAACAATGTGATACCTACCAAAGATACTGACAGAAACCCACTGATCGAGCACTATTAATGCCAATTACAGCACCAGCCGGAGCCTTCCAAAGACTAGAAATAGACATCATTGGACCCCTGCTAGCAACCAGCTGAGGAAGATACTACATTCTTACCATCGAAGACCACCTGACGAAATGGCCAGAAGTCTTTGCCATTAAAACCGCTGATGCCCAGACAATCATCGGAATCCTGTATAATGAAGTCTTTAGCCGCCATGGTGTCCCCAAGAAAATCATCACAGACCAAGACTGTGAGTTTGTCAATAAAGCCATGAAGACTTTCGCAAGTAGCTTCAAGATCAAGCTATGACCAACAACGGCTTACTACTCCCAGGCGAATGGCCTCACAGAACGAATGAACCAGATAATCAAGTGAGGTCTAAGCAGAACCAGAGATCAACTGAACTGGGATATCTATCTGCCAGCAATTTTATTCAGCATCCATACCTCTAAGGCAGCTGCTATTCAACAGACCCCTTTTTATCTAGTGTACGACCGAGAAGCACAAGATCCTGCCAAACCAGTCCAACCAGATTTGACAAGATGAGTCACAGAAGAGATTACCTGATTACATGAAGTACACCAACAAGCACGAGGATTTATTGCCAAAGCACAAGAATGATAAAAGAAGTACTATGACCATAAGGCCAATTTGGACCCCCTGCTTATTGGACAGCAAGTTCTGGTATACTGCACCATCATAGAAGGAAACTGGAGTACCAAGCTCAAGCCAAAATAGGAAGGACCATATCTCATTCACCAAGTCTTCATGAATCACACCTACCAACTCAAGGCTATGGATGGAGTTTTGCTTAAGACTAAGATATACTGCAACCACATAAGGCTCTACTACTCCAGAGAAGCAAAATGCATTTGAACAACTTCCCTTGCTTCATCTGTGTAGATCACTCAACCCTGTGTAACCCTCACTGCTGAGGATAGCTCTAATTTTGTAAGGGGCAGATGTGACATCCACAATCGACCATGTCAGAACTCAGAGTACTCTGTGACTGCTAGGATCAGACGACATTATGGCATGATAACTTATGACCAGCCTAAACTGTCAAGTGATTGCACCAAAAGGAGACAAGATAATCTGAGCTGAAATGAACGAATGTGCTACTTAAAGGAGACCCAGCCCCTGGTCTCGGAATTGGCACCAAAAGAACAAGAACCCTCCCCACACAATGCCTCCCACTCGCTGCTCCAACCAGACCTCCCGCCACTCTACCCCTTTGCCTAGCCCAAAGACCCTGATCTTCGAAGCCATCAAGAAGGCTATTTGGCGCCCGGATACCACCAAACATCTGAACTTCTGTACTGAGGATCTCAGGTACTTCATCAACTACCAGTACATAATGACCCAACAACTCAAAGAAACCACCAAACGGATGACCCTCTGGCATGACTATGAAATCAGACACCACCTTCACAATAAGATCCAGGAAAACAGCTGAGAAGATCTCATTACTGAACTATTAACCACAGACCACCTGATCAAGAGAGCTCTTTGCATCCACCAGATATTCCGCCACATCCCCTGGGCTATAGCACATTTGCAAGGAGTAACCATGAAAAACTTTGCCCACCTATCAGCCGAGGATGCCAATTGGATAGAAGCTGAAGTAGCCAACCATATTGGTAGCAACCGCATTGCCATGGGAAGCCAAGACACCAAACCCACCCTGCCAGGCTTCCACACTACTCCTCTCCGAGATAACTATCAAGATCACCTCATGAGCCTCATGGAGATGTTTGAAGGTCCCCCCATCACTATGGAAGTACTGGCTGGAGTCACCCAAATGACCCACCATCCCATCAGCCTTAATTCGCACCATATCATTTGGGAACCGAATTAAGAAGAAGCTCAAGAAGTCCCTGTCTTTGAAGGGAGGATTAAGAACTCCAATACCCTACTCCCGAAGCAGTCCCCTCTGACACTGAAACCGATGAATCCACAGAAGAAGAAGAAGAAGAGGAAGAGCAACAGAGAATCTATCAGTCCTCTGTCCACATTCAAGCTGTCCAAGGATTGGAGAATGTCATTGAAGATGATTGGCCACTATTCTACCCCCTCACCTCCTGGCCGGCGCTCCTTCCTTTCAAGGAATGGAATGATGAAGTCACACAAAATGACTTGGTTGCCTCTGACAAAGGATACTATCTGTTTTGAGTGATGTCTTTCAACCCATCTGTTTTAGCCCACATGTCAGTAAGTCACACGTCTCTTTTTCAGAGATGCTCAAATACACAACTGTTTTTAGCAATGCTTTTCAACCTGTCCATTTTAGCCCATATGTTAGCAAGTCACGTGTCCCTTTTTCAGCGATGCTCAAACACACAACCATTTTTAGCAACACCTGTAACAGCCTGCAAGCCAATAACATAACTTAGCCATGTAATGTAGTAACCACACATTATAGTTAACCCCAGATAGATAGTAATAGCAACTGTACAAGTGACCCAGCAAACCTATATAAATAACCCATATTCTTAGAGTAAATAAACCCTCAGTCAGTCCAATAGTTTTATAAAGAAAACACACTGCCTCCAAGAGACTGGAATTCTGAGAACAAGACAACTAGAGCAACGATTGCTCGAGGTTTGAGTTAAAGAATTTCTCTTGCTGCCATGTACCGAAAACCACCAGGAAAACTATTCAAGACCCACCGCCAGGAACCGCTGACCGCCGTTTGAATTCGCCACTATGGACTGCTGCGAACTTCAAGTCAGTTAGTCAAGAACTGCTGCCAAGTTAAGGAAACCGCACCCAAGATTCAAGTCAGTCAAGTTACTTTGCCACCGCTAAGGAAAGCCACCAGGAAAACCGCCCCGTTCAGTCAAAGGATACCGACTGCCATTCAAGTTTCGAGACTGCCGCCAGTTAAGGAAACTGCTAGGAAACCGTCACTAAGGTCCTGCATTTGGACCAACCACGCATTCAACCCAGTTGTGCATTTCAGCCACCTATTCGGACCCTGCATTCGAGATTTGAGACCTGTATATTCAAGTGTTAAGACCCTAAGGAATCCAAGGATACTTAGCTTAAGAGAGCCAGCCCAAGCATCTGTCATTCACTTGATATCATCAAAGTTAATAAGTCAAGATGGATGAGTGAGCCATCGACCTCCGTTTTCTTTACCCATACTGTGCCACGAGCCATGATCGTTGACCGTCATGGACCCTCCGCATATTTAAGATACAGTCCCATGCATGATAATCAACCTGCATATTCGAGCCTACATACCCGAGTAATTGCCGCCCGTTACTCCGATTGAAGCTATTATTCATCAACTGTTACCATCTATTATTCACTAAACAACTGAGCCATCATCATCAACAACCGAGCCACCATATGATAATTTGAATGACCCGATCACGTGACTATTTACTTGGAGATCCTTTTATTCAACATACATATCGTCTGTACTTCACCAAGTGGTACAATTGAGCCGTGCTTGAAGCATATAGTTATACAAATCACACACCACACTATAATGATTTCACAAATATAAAATCTTCACAATTATAGAATCTTTACAGATATATAAAGAATTTATATTTATGAAAAATGACTTATAAGAAATATAGTTATAACTTAGCCACCTTA